>BTHU01000009.1:4588099-4668099 GCA_036184795.1 Tokudaia tokunoshimensis
TGTGAATTTTAAATAATGCAATTATTTATGCTATTATCAATAAGCATGTTGTGCATACATGCACCAAATTACATTATAAACCATATAAACAGTCTAGATCACATGCAGTTATTCATACTTTTCCCTGTCTAGGAATGTAAGTCCATATTGATTTTTATGAATATTCATAAAATGCAATTCATCCTAAGCCTTATACCTTTCATGCTAAACATCAGACTGGAGCAAATTTTCTGACCCTCATAGCATAGACATTTGAAAGTAGGTGCTCCTGGTGGAGAGTGTGACACGGACCGGAGGAGGAGTGCTGGTGGGCACCCGTCTAATTAGACCTTTTGTGTGCTCTGCTTAGTTAAGGCAGAACTCAGTGTCTGTACTAATGAAATCTTTTGAAAGAAACCTCATCCCCCTCAAAGTTTCAAGTAGTCTTTTTTTTTTTAATCTGCAAAATATTCTGTGGTAGTTAGAGATAATTTCTATCACCTGAAATCTAAAGGAATAAGTAAAATGATGTTGGATTGGCTTTGTGAAGAAAACTTCACTTTTTATCTTTTTGTGGGATAGTTTTATTGTGTTGAGATTAGAAACAGATAGAAATTGTATTATTTAACATACAAAGCCATTAGCTATTTTAGAAAAATAAATATTATGTACAGTGTAAGGTTTATGATCTTGAAGACTTCCTGAAAAATTTACATTCCATTTTTGTGGTTATTAGTTTTGCTATTTTGTAGGTCAGTAACTATGTACAGGAATTCCATCAAGTAGTTTTACTGTTTCATGTTACTGTGAGACATTTAAATAACATTACTTTGGAATTTTTATTTCAGATTATAAAAATTCAGCTTATTCTTCAGAGCTTTCAAAAACTTCAAATCCCAACCAGATCATGCAAAAGGGTAACCATTTTCTAGCTTTCATTAGTCACCAATTTAATTCCCTTGGTTTTTCGAGTTTTTGGTTGTAAGCAATACCATAAGCTTCTAAACGACGTAAAATTAGCAAACGGAGTAAAGTCAAGACCAAGTAATTGCTTTGAGTTTACAAACTCATTCTGACAAAGAAAATTTCCTTTCTTCCTATTGTTAGCAACTCTCACAGACCCAGAATAGGTCCAAGCAGCCTCTACGACTAGAACACTTCAATGGCATAACTGTCTTGCACACTGGAGGTCACCCTTGCTACTTACAAGTATCCTGCAATTTCACAAAACAAAATGGGTCTTGCATATTTTCAATGTGCACTACAATTTTCAAGATGTTTTATATGAATGAGTATATGGATAGTTTGTGTCTCCCATGTATATCTAGTCATGCTCAGTACAATTAAGAAATCCATTGAGAATCTTAGGGTTGTTTGACTAAATAAGCAAATGACAAGAACTTTTTCAAAGTGAATCTAGAAGCTTACATTTTATATGACATATGGATTTTGAAATTTATTTCAGATTGTCACAGCAAAATTCTAGAAACATGAAACATGTTGCTGACTCAGTGTTTGTCAGCTAATGTGTGTTAGCTCATCACTTGACACAACCCTAGTTAGGATTTAGGACTTATGGTAGATTACTTCCACAGTAATTTTTATCAGATACTTTATCATAATATGCTGAATGTCTGGCCATGTTCTACTGTTTTTTTTTCCATACCACATTAGTTCTGATTTTATGCCATTGCAAGCAAAATATAAGGACATAATATTATTAAGATTATGGTTTCTTTGTAAAATCTAGTTATTAACAAAGTGTGTGTATCACTTTGTTGTAAGTGTGAATCACTTTGTATAAGTATCAATATATACTTATTGATGAAACCTTGACTTACACATGTTAAGTCCACAGGGAAAAATGAAACTGAGGAGTGCTACACTTGTCTGCATCCTGATGCAATTTAAACTACGGTCAAAGATAAACTGTGATTGCATTTTGCCAAGAAGAATGGAAAAACAGGACATTTGTCATCTGGCACTATAAAAAAAGAAAGAGAAAATAACAATAACAAAGGCCAGTGGCCAAAGTTTCAGGTGCTTTTCATCAGCAACGGAAAAAGAGAATCAGAAAGAACAGGAAATAAAACTTCATTTTAGGTGTTTTTCTGAAATTCTGAATAAGAAAAACATGAATTTTCATAATGCACATTAACTTATTATAATAAGTTAATTTTCTTTCTCACACCTTTAAATATATCATTATAATGCATATACCTGATTTCATCAAAGCATAGCAAAATATAACTGTTATCCCTCACAATGGTCATAGGTCAGATGGAAGATAAAATGTGGAAAGATGACCTTAAAAATTTGTGTGAGATGATGTCATAACAGAGGGCACACCAGCACATTCCTTGGCTAAACAAAAGCCTGGAGGTATCTAAGGATATTTTTCCAATAACAAAGCAACTCAGCCTTCTGTGCTATTTACACTGTGTGAGGTCCCATCTACTCTCCTGGTCAATCTCTGTTTAGGGTTCATTGGAGAGAATCAGTGTGCTACATAACAAGGTCTGGATGACCAGCTTGTGCAAAGAAAGGCAGCCTTTGTAAAGCATCATTCTCCCTGTCCATCAGAGACTGGTGTTCTGCCTGAATCCCTCTTTTGAGGCTTGTCATTCTGACTTGTGGAAGGCTAAACATTGTTTCCCTGAAGCCTTTCTCAACCATCCCTGCATTCGTACACGTCTCTCTTTTCTAAACAGTACCATCACTGAGTTTATCATTCATTATAGACTTACTCTGTTCATTTTTGAGATCTTAACCAGAACTAAGTTTTTCATTGTTATCAGCCAATATGTGTCTGCGACCAGTTACAAGGCTCTCTTTTTATCCTGGAACTGCACTGAGAACACTAAACTTTGGCCAGCTAGAGATAACCACTCCTCTCCTTCTTCTGAACCCTTGAGCACCTCCTTGGTATAAATTCTATGACCCTTATTGTTTCTTACTTTCTGTATAGGTATTAGAGAATGTGTTATTTCCTCTACTAAGATGAAAATGTCTTTGACACAGAATTATGTCTTATACATCTATAACATAATTACTAGAACTCCTAGTATATCTCCAACTACAAGTTTCAGTATCTTGGGGCTAGAAATGTACCTTGGCTGGGAGAGTGCTGGCCTAGTATGCAGAAAGAGTTGGGTCCAATCTACAGCACTGTATATACCAGGTATAGTGCTGAATGCTCATAATCCCAACACTGAGGAGAAAGATGTTCAAGATCATCCTTGGCTACATAGTAAGTTCAAAGCTACCCTGGGATATATAAAATTCTGTTTCAAAAAAAAAATTTAAAGACTCAGCAAATTAACTATTTATTAAACATCTTGACAAGCATACAATGATAATTGCCAAGAATGCTACAATAGAGAGTATCATGTCTGTACTATCAAGGAAGCCACAATACAGTGGGTAACAGAGAATGTATATGAATAATACCCAGGAGATCAGAACCGAGCCAACGCAGAGGGCACTTGCTGAGCTATGGCTGAGAATGGACATAGCCACTTTCAAGCTTCAAGTGGAGATTTAGCAATGTGGTATATGTTCCTTTAACTTTAATTTCAGTACAGTCCATTGCAAAGTGTTTTCCCTCTGTGTGTAGTAAAAGGACCTACCTGAATAGAGATATTCATTGAGTCCCTTCCCACAAGAAGAAACAATGTTTGAAAGACCTCTTCAACAAGAGCTCTAGAGTAGATGTCAGGCTAAATGGAAGGAGGGAGTGGACAGAGCTGGCTCTCAGGCTGGCTAATGGAGTAAGTGAATGAGTGGATGAGTACAGGCAATGGTGTTTATTCTTGAGTGAGCAAATCAAATAATAAAACAATCACATACTAAACAGAAGCATTCTTTGCATTCAGCTGAGAATTTTGAATTCTTATTTAAAATGATTTCCAAATGATGTCTAGAGAGTGTTTACATTTATTTATTTTTTTTTATTTTCTAAGTTTTTTTTATTTACATTCCAAATCATTTCCCCTTTCCCGTTTCCTCCCACCCCCGAAAGTCCCATAAGCCCCCTTCCCTCCCTCTTTTCTCCATTCAACCCCCTCTCGTTTCTCTGTCCTGGCATTCACCTACATCCAGTCTTTCCAGGACCAGGGGTCTCTCCTTCCATCTTCTTAGAAATCTATTGATATGCGAATTGTGTCTAGGGTATTCCGAGATTCTGGGTTAATATCCCCTTATCAGTGACTGCATACCATGTGTGTTCTTTTGTGATTGGGTTACCTCACTAAGGATGATATTTTCAAGATCTGACCATTTGCCTAGGAATTTCGTGAATTCATTGTTTTTAATTGCAGAGTAGTATTCCATTGTGTAGATATACCACATCTTCTGAATCCATTCCTCCATTGAGGGACATCTGGGTTCTTTCCAGCTTCTGGCTATTATAAATAAGGCTGCTATGAACATAGTGGAGCATGTGTCCTTATTGCATGCAGGTAAAGCCTCTGGGTATATGCCCAGGAGTGGTATAGCAGGATCCTCCGGGAGTGTCATGCCCAGTTATGTGACTCCCATTCACTAATAAGCACACTTTAAATATCTACATCAGGAGCGACAACAAAATAAATTAATTCTGTTCAATTCAGGAATTTACTATGTTTATTCTAACCCTGTCACTACTTGATCTTTTAAACTAAAACTAGATTCAAAGCTCATTTGTAGATAGTCTGCATCTAACATACCAAAAGCCTTTACATCCTATTTTGAATTTATTTTAGGTTAGAAATAAGTTTCCATGTATGATAGATATAAAATGTTGTGTTAAAATCCAAGAAGTTCTAAAGAGACTTTCTTTATGGTGTCAGAGGTCAGAGTAGCTTACCTTTAGCAAAGACTCTTGATAAATGTTTGTTGAATTTCACTTCCCTTTCCTATGAACAAGGCCCGGAAGTGTCTGCATTGTGTGATACCAAATGATTTATTACACGAAAATCCCTTGAAATCTCCACTCACACACTCCCAAGTAATTTTCTATAATATTTCTGGTACAGTCAACAGTAACTTTATTTTTAGATATTTATTGCAGAAGTATCTCCAGAATATAATCGATAAGGATCCTCTAAAAGTTAGATATCCTAAAGGCACAGTAGGAAACTTTAAAAAAATGGACAGTACAGGTCCTTTTTCTTGTATTGTATTACTATGGACCATTGTTTAGATGTTGTACATGTTTGTGCCCCAATGGTACATGTGTTAAAGATCCTTTCTCTTTAAGATGGCAATGTGGTATAACGTACCTTTCTGGACATAGAAAGTGATGAAACTGTAATCTCCCCATTGTAAAAACTAAATTAACCAAGACTCAACATAGCCTTAGATGGAATCAGGCTTTCATTTGTGCTGGGGTAAGTATAATATGTAAATTAGAATTGACCTGGAATTTGTGGAGTTTGAAACTTCATCCAGATGAGTGAAGATTATAGGGATTGTTCTTAGCACAGAGTAAATAATGTGAAAGATTGAACTACTGGAAAAGCTCCTGACACTCTAGAAGACCATCAACAAAACACTAGAAGTAGCAAATAGGGCTGGAAAGGCAGCTGAAAACCAAATTCCAGAGCCTGATGTTTGGTGGCACATGCCTTTACTTCCAGCACTGGGGATGCAGAGGCATACAGATTTCTGAGAGTGGGAGACCAACCTGGTCTATATGGTAAGTTACAGGTCAGCCAGAGCTATGTAATGAGACCTTATATGAAAAAAATTAAAAAAAATACAAACAAACACATAAACAAAAACATTAAACAAACAAATAACAAAAAGAAACAAGTCACAGCAGGACTTGCCATTCACAGTAAAAGCTATTCACTACAGTCCTTAGATATTGTAGCACAGTGGCCAAGCAAACAGCCTTTTTGAAATCTGAATTTCAAATTCCTATCATTTGCAAGGACATCATGTAAGAAAGGGCTGAGGAAGGTTTTGCTGAGGTACTTTAATAGTGCCACAACTCCAATGAGAAGCAAAGTCAAGAGATGGCTTCAGTGTGTGTGTGTGACCTAGGGAAGAGGAAATGTGTCTCCAGAGCAGAGTATTTTAATATGCTCATTGCTCTACTCACTTCCCAGATCTGCAACTCGTTGCTCATATTTTATGTTTGTGAATAGAAGGGAGAGTTGGCTTGTGGCTCTCAGTAGTAAATAAAGGAATACTCTGTGAAATTTTGAGGAAATTTTATCTAAGATACAAGAGATATGTTAAATTCTTTATCCATTTCACAAAAGAGTGAATAGCACATGTCAGCATTACCTATAAAAGTAAATCCATATACATAAACCATAGCCCCACCATGAAGGATCTAATTCAGAATACTTAGAATGAGGTCACACTATCTCCATTTGTAATCATCTCTGTATACAAATTTGGATGCAGAATGAAGTCTGAAAACTCTTACTGCAATTTTTCTTCCTATTGTGCTTTCTTTCCTTATTATTAAGACAATTAATCACATGAACAAATTATGGAAATGACTGGTGGGCACAGTATTCAGCCTTAATGATTGGTATCAGCACTGTTAATGTCTTTGATAATTTCCCTTTAATGTTTCTGAATTTTCTCAAAATTATCCAACAAAGGATATCAAAAGGGGAAATAGTTTCTCTAAGTAACCTTACTGTGTTGAACTGAGGGATGGTGAGGGCATTAATGGAAGGTAATAGGAGACTTTCTAGTCTGGACAGGATTCTTAGCATTCTGCATAGATCAGTTATCCCAAATCCCCCAGAAGATCTCATGGAACACTTCCTCTATGAAGACAATTTGCAAGCGAAACCATGGCAACTTTTCTGATATCTTATGGAATTTTTTATTTCTTTTCTATTTTTTTTATTTTATGTGCATTAGTGTTTTGCTTGCATGTATGTTTATGTCAGATCTTGGAGCTATAGACAATTATGAGCTGCCATGTGTTTGCTGGGATTTGTCTGGAATTTTTCAAATCATTTTTTACACAAAATAATTTGTAAGTTTTTAAATGATGGAGGCATGTAAAAAAAGAAAGAAAGAAATTCCCAATGTATTTGCTGTCTTCTGGGTTCAAGATTTTATGTTGTACAATGATTAATACTTTTACGTTATATTCTCTTATGTTATACCTATTTGTGTGTACAACTTAAAAAGGCAATAAAATGCAAATGTGTATTTCATTTGGGGGAGTTGGTGATCTTGTGAAATTTCTAGAAAATAAGCCTTCGAATTTAATGTCACATTGCCTGATTTTATCTTTAAATGTAAGCACTGTAAGCCAACATATATAAAATCAGTCACATGACCATATTTACTATATGCATGCTATTCAAATTTTACCACACTTTTGTTATGTTCATTATTTTGTTTTCTCCTTTGGAATTTTTTAAAAGCATTAAGCTCTTGGGGCTATTGGAAGGGTGAAAGATGATTCATGAGGGAGGCAATAATGCCCACCTCTTCCCAATAAGCCAGACATAGCTAAACATATAACAATTTCATTATGACA
Organism: Tokudaia tokunoshimensis; assembly: GCA_036184795.1. Classification (NCBI taxonomy): domain Eukaryota; kingdom Metazoa; phylum Chordata; class Mammalia; order Rodentia; family Muridae; genus Tokudaia; species Tokudaia tokunoshimensis. Next base: position 4,595,577 of record BTHU01000009.1, read on the forward strand.
AGAAGTACGAGTGACTCCAGGCTTTGCCAGTAGCTGTGCTTTTAGCACCATCTAAATCTCCCAGTGTCCTCAGTGGCTCCGACCTGGTACTTGCGTAATCACCTTTCACGTGGCAAGTAAGTCACTGAGTCTTGCCAGCAATAGTCATGAAAACAAATTTTAATTGAGTTTGTCATGTCAAAACCCTTCCTTGGGCTTTATGTTTGATGTACCCTGTCACATTGTCAATGAATAAAACCCGGCCTGCTTGCATGTTTATTACACGTTCTCAGTTAGTGTGGTTTTGTTACACAAGCAGTTGCCTTATTATTTTTTACCCCTGCACTTTGATATTACAGTGGTTCATTGTCAATCAGCACAATGTATCAAAAGTGGCACAGCTAATGAGCACACAACTGCCTTCAGTTCATTTTACATGATGAAAGCATAGTAGGGATTAGACTGTAAAAGTTGGGGGAGGGGTTCTGACATTTTATAAATGTCATATGTCAATCCTACATTGTGGTGGCAGTGAAACACTGCATCCCGATAGCATCTTAGTAATGTGACAGGGAATTTTCACTACCAGTCTGTCAGATATGCTTTTATTCCTAAGCACTAAAGAACAAGGTATGTGTGTATGGAAGAATGAGAGAGTGGGGCTGGAGAGGGAGAGAGAAAGAAGGAGAAGATTGTTTTTAGAAGTTAATGCTGAGACTTTGGACTTATACTCATGAATCCAGAAACATTTATCACTACTCTATTAATATTAATAGAGACAAAATTTTGATGACAAAGTACAAAAACATGGATGTGAAAACTTTGGTTTTGCCTTTTTATTGTTAAACATTAAAATATTTTGATGTTAGAACCATGATAATTAAATGTTTTCTGTTTTCATAAATTTAAATTAGAATTTGTATCAGAGGAATAAAATGATTCTTATTTTATGTAGCATTATTTTAAGGTGTGCTTACAAAACTTGTTCATGGAATACAATGTAAATAAGTAAATAAGTGTAAATAAATTTTAAAAATTAACTAGTTAATTTAATATTAAACATAACATATTATTATTCATTATTATTAATTCATAAAGATTTCGACTTGTGAATAAATTTTTTTATAATTGATTGCAGAAAAACAAATATATTTTCATTTTTCCTGTTGAGTTTGTAGACTATCTGTCTGATTCTGTCTAGTATACTAACCACAATTCTGAATTCTGAATTTAATGACAAGGAATAAGTTGAGAATTTTTCACTTCTGAATTAACAATTAGCCACCCATGGGCCTGACTAGAGGGCAGGTAAGAGCCCTGGCTGCTCCTACTGATTCCCAGTACACATGCAATGCTTCCTGACCATTTGGAATTGCAGTCTCAGGGAACTGGAGGTCCTCTTGTGGCCACCTCAGGCACTAGGCACAAACATGTTACATGCAGACATGCACGCGGTCTGGAGTGTTGTATCTCAGTGACATTATTTTTTACTACTTTAAAAAATAATAATCATTCGGAATGTAAATAAAAAAATATAGAAAATAAATTAAAAAAATATTCCCTAGAACCAGTCAATAGCAACTGTGGACTGTACCATGCATACATGAATATTGACATCTCCAGGCCACTTTCTTTCTACTACACTATGATATTTACATTTTTCCCCATGCAGAATGTGGCTCAGTGCACTATGGGAGTGCCTCTCCTCTTTAGACAGGAGTGCTAAGTGGTATCACCACAGATTCCCCTTCCTTCTAGGATCAGTATGGTCTTTGTACAAAAGATATTAAAAGTGTGAAACTCAATGGGAAGGATGATGGAACAAATTAGTTACTTCTGAGAAGTCCCTTAGTTTTCCAATAGGAATATTACTATTCCACTTTATAAAGCTTCAACAATTTTCCTAATTTAAATAATCATTGTATTTACTTATTTCTGTTGGGGATGGGGTCTCATCATGTAGCCCAGAGTAGCTTCAAATTCACAATGTCTCTCCCTTCGTCTACTTAGTGTTGGGATTATGGACAGAAACTACCACAGTGACTCTCAACTCTTCTTTATAATGAAACCATATATCCTTCCTATTTTAAAAATTACCCCTCCAAAATATAAACTTGACATTTTGGAATTTTTACTGAAAAGGTCATTTTTAGAGGAAATCTAAGAATTATGTTTCCCGACACTGAAATTGGTGCTGGAAACATTTGTCTGTCTACTTTTTACAGTAGTGATTTGTTACTCTTTCATTATAAATATTGAAAAGCATTTCAAGACCTAGATATCTTTTTTCTTTGTGCATCTGTGTGTGTTGGGGGATGGGCATGTCTGTGCAGGTCAGAAGGTGACCTACTGTGTCAGCCCATGCCTTTCACTCTGTCTAAGAGTCTCTTGTTAGTCACAGCTGCTAGCTGGCCCCCAACACCTCCAGGAGATTTCCTTGTCACCATCCTCCAACCCTCACCTGCCCTGTAAGGAGATGCTGAAATTACAGATGTGTGCACTAATGCCTCTGGCCTTCATGAGCCTTCTGGAGATCCAGACTCAGGCTCTTAGTCTTGTATGGCAAGTGCTTCACCCAGGAGTTATTTCTATAGCTCTCATTAGACATTTTATATTTATTCTCTCTTTAGAAAAACTGAATTTAGAGATTTTAATTTTATACTTTAAATTGTTTTTCTTATGTTGGATTTGATATATTTGAAGTGTTTTAAAACAAAAGTTGAAGAGAAAAACCCCATTTTTTAGCTAGAAATAAAAAACAAATAAAAAACAACAAAAAAACCAAATAGTTCTCTTAACCTTAAGAGAAACTGAGTAGCTAAGTTGGACTTTTTCATGTTCTGCCTTTGTTATATAGCTGCCTCCCTAGAATCCATGCACACACTTGAGGTTTTAAATTTGTCTAGCATGGCAATACTTCACATGAATGTCTTATTTTCAAAACTTAAGAGTGATACTAGTTTTACTACAAATGTGTTTGTCACTGTAGTCAGTCCTTCATCCCATCATCCATAAATAATTATAAGTGATAACTTTCTTGTTCTTTAAATGAAAATCACAATAATTTGAAAATCTATTTCTTTTTTTCATGAAATCTGAAAATAAATTTTGGTTTGGAAGGTATGTTTATAACTAATCTGTCTAAACTGTTAACTGCAAATACATTGCTAGACATATACCAAGACTAGACAACCCATTAAATGTTATTTGTTGAAAGCTATCCAGTCCTGTTGTAGGTAAGACAGGTTATTCATACAATCATGAAAAATCATTTTTAATAAAGAACAATCCAACACAAAAAGAAAAATATCTTTATCCATCAACAACCAGGTAAGAAATGGATTTTTATTCAGTCAGATCCTTTCAGTCAATGGAACAGCATTTTCATGCATATTGCACTCAAGTAATAATTAATATAGTCTAATTTCAGACATGATGCCTGAATTGATGTACTGTCAGCAATACCCCATGTTAAAATCAAACCTTGATAGGGGTTTAACACCCTGGAACAGGTCATCATATGATAATACTCTTTGCCTCTCAGTATTTGTCTTCAACCAAGCAAAGTATTACAAGATGGGGTAAAGAGAGAAAAGGGAAATAATTACAAATGAAGAGTGACGCCAGCTGTGAATAGAACATATGTTAGGCTAGGCAGAGGCATCGTGAATTATATCATTTCATGATGAAATGGCACTGGGGCTGAACGGGCCTATTTTAAACCTTGATGTATTTTATCTCTACTGTATCTGGACTGTCATCTTTGGAGAAAGACTTGGTATAATTGAGAGTCAAGTTCAATCTGCATGACTTGAACTTGAAGTGGGGGCCAGATGAACAGTGCTGTGGAGGCCAGAAGAGCCTCTAATAGGATAAAGTGAACAGCCTTTTAAGCTGTACAGTTACAGATGCATTCCGTGAATACAATTTTCAGAGTTATGGCTTCCAAATGTCACTCACACTACAAAGTTCAGGAAGTATTCTAATAATTACAATAGAAAAGGAGGCCAGTATATTTCAGTGCTCATTTTTGGGGGACAGAACCAAAACCTGTTTTATATTAGACTTTCCTTGTAAAAACTTATTAGATATAATCAGCATAATTTGTTCTCATCATGTTTAATTTTATTTGGCTGTTTCACAAAAATCCTTGTCATTTTTGCATATATTAAGCTAAATACCCTTTACATGCCCCTTGCTTTCTTGAAATTTATCTTGATAACTTCCATTAAAAGAAATCCTTCCATTATTGAAAACGGGTTTATGCATCCAGAATCTGTATTTCATAATGCTTTCTGCTACAGCATGCATATAGAGGTCCTGTCTTCTTGACTGAACTTTAAGCTTGTCAAAACAAAAGCCACAGAGCATGATGCCAGGAGAATTCTGTGGTATAACAGGGCAGAGGTGTAGCTTGCTCCATAAGTAAGTCATTTGAATGTATGGCTATAGTAAATGCATACATATTTACTAGCTTCGAAGCTAGTCCAGACTTTTGTACTCATTCCTTTCTAATTAAGCAAGCAAGATAGTTTTATTGGAAAAAATATTAAATGTTTCCTGAAACTAAGTTAAAGACTAGCAATAAATCATCATTAGTTGTCTACATAGTTTATGCAGTTTTTCTTCCTAACTGAAAATTTTCTTCTTGGAGTATACCTGTAATTAGGAAGTAGCTTTGATTCTGTGTCAAATCTCTAATGAGTGGCTCAAGCTAAAATGACATTGTACAAAAAACATTAATGACGAAGATGGTCAGGAGGAAAGAAATGTAGCAATTCAGTGTTAGCCATGTTTCCAGTACATTTACTATTCAAAATTAATCCCTAGGGAGAGTAAAGCCTATTCCTGGAGGCTGCTCGGCTGCCACTCACTCCTCGGAATCAGGTGCTGTGGACATCTCCTCCCTCTGTGCAGGCAGTGCTCTCACTATCCCTACATTCTTCCTTTTCTTTATTAAAGATGGGCCAGTTGTTTGCTTGCCTGCCTACATGATGGTTCCTCTAGCTAACATCTTAGAGCAATCCATGGCGAATCCCAAGGTTTTGTAAAATAGATGACCATAGCTCTGTTAGCCACAGCCTTTGAGCAACATTCCTTACACTGGCAAATGCTCACAGATGCTGCTCTTCTTTTCAGAACTCCAAAGATTTTACATAAAGTTAATCATAACTATAAAATATTAATGTTTTTGTTGCAGACAATTATTTTAATATTTGCAGAGAGAAAAAGAGATCCTGCTTATAATCTTATTATAGTAATTGGGGGTGGGGTTAATTTAGTCAAAATTCCAGGTTACAGTCCATCATATGATAAAGTGAAGGGCAGAGGCTTGAGGACCTGGGCATACCCATAGTCACCCACAGAGAGAATGGAAATCATGCTGCCCATAGTAAACTGACTCTTCCCACATTAATTAATTTACTTCAGATAATTTCTCTCAGACATCCCTACAGGCTAACCCAAAGTAGACACTATTTCATTGAGACTCTCCTCCCAGGTAATTCTGGGTTGTATCAAGTTGATTAAGCCAACTATCACATTAAATAACTTCCAATATGTTTAAGCAACTTAAAATATCTTATGGGAGATATGTGTACTATTTCACTATGCCAATTCTGTTACTTAAACTTCATTAATATTATCCATTTACAATATTTTATAAGGATTCAGGGGAATGTAAGTGTGCATGTGTATGTGTTAATTAGTACATAATAAAATAATTTTTGTATTTCAGCAGTTGTCCATTCTGAAAATATTTTAAAAGTTATTCTAAAATAGTTTTTAATATCTTAATTTTCAAGATAAGAAACACACACACATATACACATAGATATATATATATATATAGATAGATAGATAGATATCTATATATATACATATTTTGCAATTTTCTCAAAACCGTCTGAATGAAATATTCAATGGATCTAGCAAGGAAATTCATGAATATTGATACCCTCTTCCTTGTTATAATACATTAGGAAATAAATTATATATTTTAGAATAATTTCCCCCAAAGTGATTTAGCTTCAATAATTGTTATTAGCACCATATCTCTGCCTTCAGCATTAAAGTTCAAGTGTAAAATTTCACATTAGAAACACCAAATTAAAGAGTGAAATTCATCTTAACAATTTAGTAGTTGTGAATTTAAGCAATGCTGAATATAGACTTGAAAATAGTAAAAAAAAAAAAGAAACAAAGAAAGAAAGAAAAAGAAAGAAAGAAAGAAAGAAAGAAAGAAAGAAAGAAAGAAAGAAAGAAAGAAAGAAAGAAAGAAAGAAAGAAAGAAAGAAAGAATAGTAAAAGATAACTGCCTTGCTGTATAAGATTGAATCTTTGGTTTGTTTTCTTTTTATTCTTCCAAATGAAGAGCATTGAAGTCCCACACAAATAGCACTGCCATCAAATTGCAGGCATTTTTAATCTTGGCTTCCTCTGAGCTGGCAATAATTTGAAGAGATCAGCAATTCTACCATTCATCCAATGCATGCCTTTTTATCATAGCCCACTGATGTCAGAGGAAACCACTGACATCAGGAAAAGGCACACTGTTTTTGTGAACTACGGCATAGACAGCATCTTTCACACCTGGAGCCAATGAGTATAACACCTGCCATCATACACAGAGAAACTGTTCTCATCACCAGTTGTAGAGGGAAGGTAATCCTAGTGCAGAGAAGATATCCTAGGTGATGATATGCATAGTGAAGCTATAATTTGTAATATCAGTAAGATATTAAATAATAATGATCTTTGTCATCAGACAAGAAAAATACAAGGAATGCTTTTTGGTTATATTGATATGGTGCTTGTGCAGCCTATGTAAGACCTTAGTTTAAATTCCTTGTACCACAATGAAAAAAAATAAATTTTAAGTTTTGAAAACAAATAGAAGCCCCACATGGTTTTCTGGAAGAGATGTAAGGAAGGTGAGTTCCCATTGTTTGCCCTGCTGTGGTACCATTGCTTGTTTTAATGTTTAAATTAAACACTTTGGCATTTTCTAATTGTGGGTTTCATTGTTACATTTCCATACATGCGCATACTGGCTTTTTGATCATACATGCCTAATTTAAAGAATACCACTGGGAATGTGATTCGGTGGAAAATTACCTACCTAGCCTAGCATGCACAAGCATGAGAGTTGATTCCTAACATTGTCAAAATCAACGAAGTCATTCCTCAAATGATCATGTGTGCATCTGAAGTTTCCAGTTGTTTGACCTGGACACATAAGAAATCATCTAAAATCCACACATAATAACATAATTATTAAAGAATAATAAAAATAAACTAATTCAAAGCTAATTTTTAAAAATTCAGCTATACCTATCAATATCTATTAGCAATTTGCTACTGATGTTTCAGACTGAATGGTAACATCCAGGCTGCCACTGGCCTTGACTTGCCATTGACATGGTATGGTTTATTCATTTGTTTTGCTTTCAGTCCATAAAATGATAGAAGTGAGACTGTACCTAAACAGTTCTTAGTTCAAGACTCTGCACCCTTGCGATGGCTATGATGTAACTCAAGACTCTGTGCATTGGTGATGCCTATGAAATAGCTCAAGACTGCATTGGTGATGGCTATGGCATAACTCAAGACTGTACATTGGTAAGGCTGTGACATAGCTGACCCTGGGACCTTTTGTCAATAGTTACATTGATTATTTCATGCTTTCTTCATGTGCCTTATCATCATCAACAAGTTTCAGAAGACTCTCCTCCATTAGAACAGTGATCCTTCTCATTTTCTTTGCCTAAAAATGAGTTCGCATTATTGGAGTTATTTATGAACTATAGAAAACTCTCCTGTCTTTCATACTGTTTGTTGTTTAGCAAGTAATTGAAAATATCTAAAATGGCCCATCCCCAAATAGTACATTTGCAGCATACTGCCACACAGAAGAGGGAGTGGAAGGGTTGTAAGTGGGCAGGAGTGGAGACATGTGTGACATGTCTTAAGAAAGAAAGTAGACATGAGTGGAGAAATGACACGGGAAGGGGGAAGGGGTGGGTCTAGGAACAGCTGCAGTGGTGATGAATATGATAAGATACATCATATGCAACACTCCAAAGAAATGATAAAATGTATTATTAAAAACAAAAAATGAAAAATCAACTATAGGGCTGGGGAGATGCTCAACATGCTGCACACAAGCACAAGAATCTGAATTTCCATTCTCAGTGTCTATTTAGGATGTGCTGAAACACATCTGTAATCGTAAAAGGTTTGACAAGGGGGTGGAGGCAGGCAAATCTCTGCAGGTCACTGGGCCACCAATCTAGCCATTTGGTGAGCCCTTAGTGAGAGACCCTGTCTCACAAAAACGAAAAACAACAACAAAAAATAAATGAAAAGAACAATTTGTTGAGGAAGCCATCAGCAGCCTGGGGCACGCGCACGCGCACACACACACACACACACACACACACACACACACACTCACACACTCACATATACACACCAGATAATGAATAAACAAGTTAGTTATAAGTAGCCATCTTATTGGCCATTAACCTTTCCACTTCACTGTTACACAGAAAAGGATAGACTAAGATAAAGGAATGGGATTTGAACTTTCTATCCCTGTTCCACTAAATAATTTTAGAACTCAGGGAAGAGGGGTTAAACAGTATCTATCACTCATAATGGGGCTGATTACAGTAAGAGTGATCCATGGACCAATGCCGTTCACACTTGGGGTGGCTTTTAATGCAAATACCTTGCTATAATTTTAAGGAGTGACTGATAGAGATGTAATTAATCTTCTACTTAAATCATCTCTAGTGACTGTCAGAACAGTCCACAAAACCTGTAGCAGCTTTCACAGAGTTGGCACATTGTTGGTCTTGGCAAACAAAGTATTTAAAGCTGTTTTTACATTAGTTTCCATTATTTTTACTAAAGCTGCTACAGAATTTAAGCTTTTTTCCCCCATTCAAACGTATGTGTGTTTATGGACAGATAAAACCAAAAGGAAAATAAGAAAGCATCCCAGGTTTTGTGCTAAGTTTTTACTGAAATAAGTGCTAAATTTATACCCCACAGACTTGCTATTAGAGCTGTAGATAAATATATCTATTCAAATTAGCGATATTGACCTCTGATGTCTTTAAATCACAGTTTCCTTTCAGTCCCTCCTTTTGAGCTCAGAATCTCTCCAAAGCAGTTGCCTCCTAAGTCACCTGAAATCCAACCTGTTTATACTTTCATTTTTGTTTTATAACCTTATTCTTAATGTAGCACTTATGTTGTTTTTACCACACTAACCTTTAATTGAGAAATTAATGTAAATCAGAGGTAGGAGAAAATAGCTGTATTACTTCAGGTCTGTGCATTAGGACATCAACATTTGAAGAGTCTGGAGAAACACTATAGACCATGCTGCATTGAGATCCTTACCTACAGATTCAGTTTCCCTTTCTACTTCTATCTATTACTAACTTAATTTTCATCACTTGAAGTATTTCTTTCCACAGACTGAGTGAAAATGGGGTTAGGATGACCCACAGGCCTTGGTTTGTGTTCCCCATAAGAAACACTGTTGTAGGGAGCAGAAGCAATACACACTGTATCATCTGTGCCTTTCTCCTTCTAACATTGGTTAGAGTTAGTAAGATGGAAGGTTGGGTCACCAGAATCCTCATTTGGACGCTTTGAGCTGCTAAGTTGTCTCCAGATCAATAGTATCCCGAGGTTATCTGATGGATTTTAGAAAGAAGAGTTACTGGAGCACTGGAGCAGGTGAAGGACTGTCTGGTCTCATGGCACAGCATGCTACCACTAAAGAGAGAGGGACGTCTAAAACTCACTATCTAGTGATGAACATTAAATGTTTAAATTTAGCATATATTTCTACAACTTTGGTAAAAGGGAAACTGACATTTCCCAAATTCTTATATTAAGATGTTCAGAGGGAAGTTGTCTTTAATATAATAATTTTCTTTAGATTCTAAATAAAGAAAATGCCTTTTATAGTTCTTCATTTCTCAGGCACTTGAAATTTTAGCAAGAGCCATATAGAGAACTCTTGTATGAATACATAGTAATTTTCGTAAAAGCCTTGATTTGACAAATAAGGTATCTCGTTTTCTCAGGGTAATTATACTTGTTTTCTAAATATAAGGAAGACATAGCAGCTGAATTACTCGCCTATTTTTATTCATAGAATTATAATTAGTGAAGCTATAAGATCTTGGAAGAGAGGATGCAGAAAAGACATTTGCTCTTTTAAAAATTTGGTAAAATACTGATTGCCTTCATATTTCTAGATCTTCTTTGGAAATGGCTGAAAATGTTTGTGTTTTCTTCCTGGCTACAACTAATTTCCTATCTTAAAACTAATGCATATTTTACATGCAGCAGGAGGTAACGGTAGGGGACGCAATTCAATTATAAGGGCCACTTATTTACCTAGCACCAGTGGAATAAGAATTATCTACATTATCATTTTGTCCTGTGTCTTCCTTCGAGGGACTAGTAGGGGAAACAGCATAATCTGGGGCAGAAGGTCTGGTTCCTGGTCTCCTCTCTGGCTGTTCTAGTACCTCTGGAGTCCTCTGTCTATGCTTAGGATGTCCAGCATGAAGAAAGAAACAGAAAGCAGAGCCTGGAATGAGTGGAACCTGTCGAGAACACCAGTAGGGCTGTAAGGTAAAAAGTCTTTCTCGGGACTAGGTTCTTTAAGATGAAGGCCTTCCCCCACAGAGATCCTCAATAAAACAACTCTCTGAGATGATCCTTGCTTGTTTATACTGCTTTATTTATTTATGGTGGATGTGAATATATACATTTTATTCAGGACGAACCAGGAATTAAATACCTGGGAAGCTCATTGGTTGAACACTTTGGGGCTGTCTAGATACCTCATTAGCACAGAGAACTTCAGGGTACATGCTACATGGTCCTCAGTGGGGTGCCATGGTTACATGGTCCAGAGCAGGTAGAGGCAGGTAGGGAATGGCTCTACTGCCATTCTCAATTCTGAGATTCCCAGTGTTTGATCTCATTCAAGTTTACCGTTCTTATGCCTGTCTGGTAACAAGGTCCACACATGCTCTACATCTCTAAGTCTAGGCCTGGAAGTTTCTAGCTTCCATATACTTCCAAGGTGACTGATTCAGTAGCATTTTTTCCACTGGAATTGCTCTGCCTGGCTTCATACAAACTTTGGCAGTATGTTCTAATCTTCTGGCTAAAGAGTCCTGTTCCTTCTCATTTTCTGACTAGGTTTGTCTTTATCTGCATCTAACTTGTTCTTTCTGTAATCTGTCTCTGTAGAACTGTCTCAGGAAAACTGGCATACACGCGTACCATAGTAGGAACACCTCTTTTTTTCTCTTCCACTGCTCTTCAGTAGCCTCTCTTCCTCTGCTGTTCTCATGTGAGTTGGGCATCTCTGACTCATCCTGTCAAATCTTTCTCTGATTTGTCACTTTGTCTGCCCCTCATTAGACATCATCTTCAACATGGCTGCTTCTTTCTACAAAGTAGAAACCTTCATTGTTATAGATTAAGGTGTATACTAAAGGGGTGTGTGTGTGTGTGTGTGTGTGTGTGTGTGTGTGTGTGTGTGTGTGCATATTCCAGCCAGATCACCTTTGGATGTGATCCATTGCCAGAGCTGCCATGTTGCTAGATTAAAATTCCTCTACACAACACACAGGCCTCCATAGATATAGCCAAGATTTTAGCTCAACAACAACTAGCTGAAAAGATTCTGTTACTTTGTATGAAATATAACTCAACTAGTAGATGGCAAGTATCATGGCTTCCAGAGGAGTCAGACATATGCCTGTCTTAAGAGAGCCTGCCATCCAATGGAGCAGAGGGCTGTGTGAATAGATATTAATTATTAATCGTATTTGGTTGTGGTAGGCATGGGTGGAATCACCAAGAACCCTTTGGGGAAATGTGAACAGTTATCAGGTTTATCTGAGCTGAATCTCTCTCCTTCCCTCTCACCTCCTTCCCTCCCTCTCTCTGTCTTCCCTCCTCTCTCTCCCTCTCCCTTCTCTCTCCTTCTCTTTCTCTCCCTCCCTCTCTCTCTCTAACACACACACACACACACACACACACACACACACACACACACACTGAATTCACCTTGCTATGTCATATCCAAGTCTAATCAGAACGCAACACGAAACAGTGATGTTCTCAGTGCTCACTGCTCTGCTTGACTTTGTAACTATGCTACCATTACTTCTGCTCTAACCCTGTCCTTAACAACACACTGACTTCTCGATTAGGGGTTTCTGTTTTGTCATCAGTGCATCAGCCTATGTGCCACTTAGATAGCAGAACTTGATTACAGTTTTCAGCATTGCTTTCTGAATTGCTGTGGGTTCTCTCTGGCATTATCTGGGATGTGACCTTTGCAGTTTTTGATTCAGAAAAAGTTTTCTCACTAAGGAACAGGGTAGAATGACCCTCAGCTCAGCCTCGGCTTCTGGTGTATTCTTTCTGGTCATGACTGTAGGTGCTGTTTAAGACTAAGCCTATGATTATAGGGATGCTTTAACTAAGAGCTGTGAGCAGTGGGTCAAAAGTGATGCCAGCAGCCCTGGCGATGCTAGTCATTACCTAATGGACTCGTCACTCTTCACAAGTTCAGTCCTACTGAACCTAAGCAATAGCCCTGGGAGGCTGAATAACTTCTCCATCTGAAAAAAAAATACATTACCTTTTCAAGAAAGTTCAATTCTCTCTCTCCTTAATGAAGCATTTTGGTGTGCAGTATTCATGCTTATAGGCAGTATATGCTATCCTGAATATCTGTTGAAAGATATATATTTTTTCAAAGAACTGTATTGCATATATGTATGCAATAAAATTAGGTCCATTCTATATATCTCCTATTCATAAAATCTAGTTAAGAAACCAAGGGTCAAATAAAAATTGAAAGAATATATAAAACACAATAGTACATTTAAGAACAATCTTGTGAAGCATTTATTTGCTAATTCAACAAATATCTATTAATATCTAATACATATCTTTGGCACCTGGAGTTACATCAGTGAACAACAGTCACAATTTCTTGCTGTTAATCTATGTACATTCTAAAATCATCCTCTGGGAGAAATAATTATTTCAGTAATCCACAAGTTTGTATAAATTACCCATATAGCTTTTGCTTTTCTTTATTTCACCAATTTGACAACCTTTCAAATGCAATTGCTTTCTTTCACCTCTACTTACTTTCCCTCTTAACAAATATATACTGAAGATTGAATAAAATACTAGTCTATGTACAGGCTAGAGCTGCTTCAGGTGGCTCAGTCCTAAATTAGAAGTTGAGATTTGTTTTTAATATCTTAGCAAAAGTAATATAATGTTTCAACATGTCTAAAAGAGAACAAATCAGAGGAAGCTAAAGAAGGTGTACAAATGTGTGGCCTTCCCAAACACAAAGAGGTTTATGTTTAAGAGATCATTTACAGCTTGAGGTCCGGGATACTGATTCCCCCAGAGGTTCTTTTACTCTTGAGAATAGTTTTAGCTATTCTGGGTTTTCTGTTATTCCAGATGAATTTTTGAATTGCTCTTTCTAACTCTATGAAGAATTGAGTTGGGATTTTGATGGGGATTGCATTGAATCTGTATATTGCTTTTGGCAAGATGGTCATTTTTACTATATTAATCCTGCCAATCTATGAGCATGGCAGATTGTTCCATCTTCTGAGTTCTTCTTCAATTTTGTTCTTCAGAGTCTTGAGTAAAAGAACCTCTGGGGGAATCAGTATCCCGGACCTCAATCTGTACTACAGAGCAATAGTGTTAAAAACCGCATGGTATTGGTACAGTGACAGGCATGTAGATCAATGGAACAGAATTGAAGACCCAGAAATGAATCCACACTCCTATGGTCACTTGATCTTTGACAAAGGAGCTAAAACCATCCAGTGGAAAAAAGATAGCCTTTTCAACAAATGGTGCTGGTTCAACTGGAGATCAACATGCAGAAGAATGCAAATTGACCCATTCTTAACTCCTTGCACTAAGCTCAATTCCAAGTGGATCAAGGACCTCCACATAAAACCAGATGCACTGAAACTAATAGAAAAGAAACTAGGGAAGAACCTTGAACATATGGGCACAGGGGAGAATTTCCTGAATAGAACTCCAATAGCTTATGCTCTAAGATCAAGAATTGACAAATGGGACCTCATTAAATTACAACGTTTTTGCAAGGCAAAAGACACTGTCAAAAAGACAAAGCGGCAACCAACTAACTGGGAAATGATCTTTACCAACCCTACATCCGACAGAGGGCTAATATCCAATATATACAAAGAACTCAAGAGGTTAAACTCCAGAGAGGCAAGTAACCCTATTAAAAAATGGGGTACAGAGCTACACAAAGAGTTCTCACCTGAAGAATATCTAATGGCTGAGAAGCACCTAAAGAGATGTTCATCATCCTTAGTCATTAGGGAAATGCAAATCAAAACAACCCTGAGATTCCATCTCACACCAGTCAGAATGGCTAAGATCAAAAACCCAGGAGACAGCAGTTGTTGCCGAGGATGTGGAGAAAGAGGAACACTCCTCCACTGCTGGTGGGATTGCAAGCTGGTACAACCACTCTGGAAAGCAGTCTGACGGTTCCTCAGAAAACTGGGCATGACACTCCCGGAGGATCCGGCTATACCACTCCTGGGCATATACCCAGAGGCTTTACCTGCATGCAATAAGGACACATGCTCCACTATGTTCATAGCAGCCTTATTTATAATAGCCAGAAGCTGGAAAGAACCCAGATGTCCCTCAACGGAGGAATGGATTCAGAAGATGTGGTATATTTACACAATGGAATACTACTCTGCAATTAAAAACAATGAATTCACGAAATTCCTAGGCAAATGGTCAGAACTTGAAAATATCATCCTTAGTGAGGTAACCCAATCACAAAAGAACACACATGGTATGCAGTCACTGATAAGGGGATATTGACCCAGAATCTCGGAATACCCTAGACACAATACGCTTATCAATAGATTTCCAAGAAGATGGAAGGAGAGACCCCTGGTCCTGGAAAGCCTGGATGTAGGGGAACGCCAGGACAGAGAAGCTAGAGGGGATTGAATGGGGAAAAGAGGGAGGGAAGGGGACTTATGGGACTTTCGGGGAGGGAGTAAACAGGAAAGGGGAAATGATTTTGAATGTAAATAAAAAAAAAACTTAGAAAATAAAAAAAAAAGAATCAGTGACAAAAACAAAACAAAAAACAAAACAAAAAAAAAGAGATCATTTACAATAGAGCTATCCAGTATATCAGTAGATATTTAAGAACAAGATAGTTGTTAACATAATAGTTTGGCCAACTTGTATCAAATCCAGAATTTAATAGTATGCTCCAAGTTTACACTCATTAAATGGGAGTAACAGTAGGGAGATTGCTGATGAACTTTTGGTATAGAGTCTGCATGAAATGTATCTTTTTTTCTATCAGGCACATTGTCTTCAGGATGTCTGGTGTGAGCTAGGAATCATGCTATGCTGGTTAGAATTGGAAGGGCCAGTTTTGTGGCAGCTTCCTTGTACATTGTCTTCAAGTGTAATTGAGTATTATTTAGACCAGTTCATAATGGAACCACACAGGTGACAATTCCTGTGGACATTTTTAAGGACACCAGCCTTTACCTGTATTTTCAGAACACAATCCTGTTAAAGTGTTTTTAAAGAATGATCACCTACTGGTGTTCAACATGCAGTTAAAGAAAAATGGCTGGGTTCCTTATTTTGAAACTTATATATTCATTAATGCTTACAAGATCTATAAAATATGCCTGTGGTTATCAATTTAGCCATTCGGGCATTTTGTGCTTAGTTAGAAACTGCTCTCATTGTCTAAATATTTTATACATTGCAAAAAGAAGATGTGTTGATTTTGAAAACTTTTTTTTAGTTTGGAAGTAATTGCTTCTGAAAATAATAATAGGAGTTACTAATAGTGCACTAAGTACACAGTTATATGAATTATCAGGGAACCACAAATAAAATGTAAAAAGTCAGGCATAGTGAGTGGTACCTGTCTACAATCCTGGCCCTATTGAAGTGGAGGCTATAGAGTCAAGAGGTCAGCCTCAGCTGTACAGCAAGTTCAAGGGCAATCTGCAACTACTTGAGACCTGACTCACTGCCCCACCCCCACAAAATTTAAGGTAAATCTATGTCTTAAGACTCACTGTGAAATTTACCATAGTTATATCAGTTTAAAAAAAAACTTTTTCTGAGAATTTTAAAAATTATAGTACTAATGGTCTTAATAGTGCTATAGTGTGAACATTACTCTACCAAGGTTTTATGCTGATGACTTTTTCTTAGAAATCTACTTTATTCCTGTGGAAAGTTCATTACAGATAATTTAACATGAGACAGAAAACAGCCCTAGAGTGAATATCCAAGAAGCCTTCAAATTTGTCTCCAATATAAGCACTGATTGAGACAGTAAACTTAGGCTCTGCATCTCTCAGTTTATCCATACCCTAAAAGGACATCACATTTGTCACAAGGTAGTTTCAGAACACTTTGGAATCACTGGCACAAAGAAACTCAGTGAATAGAGAGCAGTACTAGTATAGTCATGCAAAATGTAATAAAAGAGTTCTTAACTTGGATTTAAAGATTAAAGTCTCTGCATTTAGATCCCTACCTCCTGCAATTTAGTCTTGAATGTTTATATTATTTACGTCAAGCTGCAACCTGCAAAGATAATTATTGAATTCTTCTGCTTTGCTGAGAATCATTCTATTTCATGGCTTCCTTAGCTTCTATTTTTAGAGCCTTCTTTGCCATTTTACACGCCCTCTCTCCACCCCCAGAACCTTTATGCCTTGTGTCTCTTTTCCACTTTATATATTTTCATTTGGAAATATTCTCCATGATATTCACCATTCCCTTGTTATTGGTATAATTTTTCCTTACAGTAGAGACAGGTTGTATTTTTTTAAGCAATAACCTTAAAATAATCTAATCTTATGAATGATACTGACAAAATATTATAATTCAATTTTTTTTATAAAATAGAATAGTAAGTCTAAATTCTGGTATTTTGGTATCAAGATTATCTGTCTACAATTTTGTACTTGTCCATCTTCTTGCTGTAATAAAATAAAATTGATTTGTGGATCTTTCTTTTTCTCTCTGTCTCTGTCTCTCTTGTCTCTCTCTCTCTCTTTCCATCCCTCTGTGTCCCTCCCCCTTTTCCTTCTCCCTCTTCTTCTCCCTCTCCTCTCTTTCTTGTGGCGCTAAGGGCCAGCCCAGTACCTTACAGATGCTAGGTAAACACTCTGTCACTCAGCTATAGCTCTAGCCCTCTCCTTACTGATTTTAAAATTTATAATTACTTCATTTATTTTCAATTAAAACTGATATATAATGCAAAGTGTAAATCTTAAATGTATAATTCAGTTTTTTTAAGAAAAAAATTATAAGAAAAAGGTTCTCTTTTCTGTCTGCTCATGATGCTGTTGTTTTTTGATTCACTCCAGCATGACTTTCCATGTTATGTGTGTGTTAATATATGGAAATATATACTTCCTTTTTAAAGTATGTTTGGTTATATGTGGTTTTATATATATATATATATATTTATTTCTATATATAAACTTTAAAGTAAGTCTGAGTCCTTGTCAGTGAAATTTTGTTGAGAAAAATTAATATAGTATTAAGTTATATATGACACTGCTATACACTGGTAAGATGAAGAATTTTAAATGGAAACAAATTTACTATGAAATTTTCTATGGTTCTAATATAAGGAAAATGCATATTCCTTTATTCCATCATTAGGTTTAGAGTTTAATATCGATCATCTTCCGAAAAGGAGCAAGAGGAATCTGTACAAATCTGCTTGCTATTTCTGTGGCTGACATAATGAAATGACAGAAAATATTAAGTCAGATTAGAGGAGACAGGGTCACTGGAAAACTACTCCATAGAGTACATGGTTGAATCAGATTTGGACAGTGGGAAAAAGTATAAGGCTACATAGGGCTTTTGGCAGAGCACAGATACCAAACCATAGAGGCTGTAGACAGGTCACATGGCACAAGGATTAGCCAAAAGTGAGGACGGTGACTTAGTCCCCAAGCCAGCAGTTCTAATGAAAGTACATCCCAGTGGTCACTAGTTATGTTTGGAGGCACTTCTGGCTGCCACTGAGGAGGCTGCTGTGGAAGTTGGGCCAGGCTGCCAAACATCCTACTATGTGCAGCTACTTCCACCAGAAGTACTTCTCACTTTTTCAGCTCATCAAAACATCTTGGGCACTAGAGGTTGTGAAATCTCTCAGGATATGGTGCTATGAATCTCTGCTCCTTAGTTTTTGTCAACATGACACAAGCTAAAGTCATCTGGGAATAGAGGACCTCAGCTGAGGAATTGCCTTATTAGATTGATGTGTACACAAGTCTGTGGGGGTGTTTTCTTGACTAATGATTAATGTAGGAAGGCCCCACCAGCTCTGGTCATTACTACCCCTGAATTGGTGGTCCTGAGTTATTAAAAAAAAAGGTAAAAGAAAAAACAAACAAACAAACAAACAAAACCAGCCAGCAAGCAGGGCAAGCCGTGGAAAGCCAATAATCGGTGCTCTGCCACAGTCCCTGCTCTGGTTCCTGCCTCCAGGTCCCTGCCTTGAGCTCCTGTCCTTGCTCCCTCTGTGGAGTGTTCTGTGGAAATATGGACCAAATAAACCATTTCCTCCCCCAGGTTGCTTTTGTTCATGTTGTTTCTTCACAGAAACAGGGAAACAAACTATTACAGGATCCTTGTTGCTAAAAGAGAAAAAAAAATAGATGTGAGAGACTTTTTGTGGTTCTGGTTTTTTGTTCATGCTATTTTGTAATTTTGAGTGTAATGCTCTAAATAACATAAGTGGAATAGCAAATTTTCAGGTACGCATACTTGCTCACACACACACAATGTGTGTGTGTGTGTGTGTGTGTGTGTGTGTGTGTGTGTGTGTGTGTGTGTGTTTGTAAAACTTAACTTCATGTTTTATGTCAGCAAGATTGTATACGGTTAAAATATCACATCACATTCTCAAGGGAATTACCCTAAGTCTTTCCTACTAGCTTTCTGACAAATTCCATACATGCTTATTTTAACTCTGTTTATGAATATACTAAAGCAAGCAAGATATTTTGTCACCTCTGATTAACTTCTTTGTATATGAAAATATTTAGAAGTATGTGTGGACTAAAGTTGCCAAGACTTTAGTTAACTGAACCAACTGTTGAACGTAATTCAGACAGTACTTTCAATGGTATGGTTTAGTTCTCATGCCCTAGAATTAGGTTCCTAATTTTGAACTTTGCTTCTTTTCCAAACTCCAAATCTATGGAGCAGCTGGTGGTTTTCAGTGACCACTTGGACCAGCAGTCACATCACTTAGCATTTATACTTAATTTTTCTCATCTTTGTGCATATGTGCCCTTACTTCCTTACCTGAGATGTTACAGGGGGACCAAAAGTAGGTGTAGGGCAGATCAGCAAGTGGAGCAGTAGCAAATCTGAGATGTTAACCAAGCAGAAATTATACCAGGAGAGATATGATCTCAAAGCAATGCATATAGCATCAATGAGCCCAGTAGAGCATGCTCCTCCAGATGGCTCATCTCCATACACAACACATGAGTACATTAGGCCATGTACTCATGGTAAGTGGAGAATGAATTGATCCCTGAAGAAAAGATTTGTTTTCTTCAGTGGAGTGTCACTGGTTATACCATGACAACCACTATCCATGCCCAGGAGTAGTTTGTCACAACAAGAATGGACTCCATGTTTTTTGTGAGCCTGTTGTTTTATTTTGTTTTAATTCAGGTTTTTTGTCTTATAGATTCTTTTGTTTGTTTTATTTTCATGACCTTTTTGCTTTGTTTTTTGTTATTATTTTTAATGGAGAAAGAACATGAAACTGGGTTGATAGAAAAGTGAGAAGAATTGGGGTAAGAATATGATCAAAATATGTTATATAAAAGTTTACATTAGAAACAGTAAGCAACTCTCAGAGTTCAAAATGCTGGTCTCACCAAAAATTTATCATTTTATTTAATCTACATGTAATTAACCTAAGCCACAACACATTGTATCATGTTTACCATAGGATTATATATTTTACTTTTAGCACAGTAGACAGAGCTCTGTACTACCTATAAAGAAATCTGTGGTTTGATTTTTGATCTGCTGGATGTGTTGTTTAATATTCTCTACAAGTTTCAGGGATTAATCTTTGCTCACTCAGAATCCAGTAGGAAAAAAAGGCATCCAGCTGGTCTTACAAACTCCAATTTCATTCTTAAACACATACACCACTCTCCTGCCAGTGTGAACCTTCTTAGTGTGAACCTTCCCAGTGAGAACCTTTTAAATATAAAACTGGTTCTGTCACATTCCTGGCTAGCTGACTAAGTTCTTTGGACAGATATTATTTGATGCTTCCTGAATGCTGGGTCTCTGGCCATATTCTCCTGGCTGCCTTAAACTTTCTCCATTCCTTTTTCCTTTGTTAATTCTATTCATGCTTTAAGATGCCTTCCAGAATCTCCGATGTAGTTAACATGCTGATTTCAGGTGTATTGAATTCAAGTTTCCTGTTACTCTCATTACAATCATGGAATGGATGAGAACTGTTTGACCCTCCTATTCAGATGGTGGTAAGCTTTTGGCAACAGATACCTGATCCTAATTACCTTCTTTTGACATCTAGCCCAGTTACTGGAAAAGAATGGACATACATAAGTTATAGAAAGAAAGAATAAAAGAAATGGAGGCAAAAACGATGAGGAGGGACCAAAGTAAAGTATACAGTGAAGCAGGGCTAGTTAATAGGAGTATACAGTGGAACAAGGCTAGTTAAAAGGACTATACAGTGGAGCAAAGCTAGTTAATAAGTGTATACATTGGAGCAGGGCTAGTTAATAGGAGTGCACAGTGGAGCAGGGCTAGTTAAGAGGAGTACACAGGGGCAGGGATGGTTAATAGGCATACACAGTGGGGCAGGGATGGCTAACAGGAGTACAGAGTGGAGCAGGGCTAGTTAATAGCATAGGCTAGGGAGACAGGACAGATGAAGGAATGAGTTCTGAGAGATGGTATAGAGGTCTCCTCTGATTTCTAAGATATAACCAACTGTTAGTGAGTGATTGTGCATCCTAAATAACACACTTAAAAACCACACTCTTTCCACAGAAACTTGCAGTTTTTGTTACATTATCCTTTAAATTTGAATAGATTATCTAGAATTGTAATTCTAAACCCTAACTGTATGGTATTTGTACAGAGACAGGCAGGAAGATCAATGGAATAGAATTAAAGATCCATTTTTGAACCCACATACCGATGGTCACTTGATATTTGACAAAGGAGTGAAAACCATCCAGTGGAAAAATAAAGACAGCATTTTTAACAAATGGTGCTGTTTCAACTGGTGGTCAGCATGTAGAAGGATGCAAATCAACCCATTCTTATCTCTTTGTACAAAGCCGTGGTCTGAGTGGATCAAGGACCTCAACATAAAACCAGATACACTGAAACTAGTAGAGGATAAAGTGGGGAAGAACCTTGAACACATGCGCAAAGGGGAAAATTTTCTTTTTTTTTTTATTTTATTTTTTTAATTTACATTCCAAATCACTTCCCCTTTCCCGTTTCCTCCCTCCCCGAAAGTCCCATAAGCCCCCTTCCTTCCCTCTTTTCTCCATTCAACCCCCTCTCGTTACTCTGTCCTGGCGTTCCCCTACATCCAGTCTTTCCAGGACCAGGGGTCTCTCCTTCCATCTTTTTAGAAATCTATTGATATGCGGATTGTGTCTAGGTTATTCCGAGATTCTGGGTCAATATCCCCTTATCAGTGACTGCATACCATGTGTGTTCTTTTGTGATTGGGTTACCTCACTAAGGATGATATTTTCAAGTTCTGACCATTTGCCTAGGAATTTCGTGAATTCATTGTTTTTAATTGCAGAGTAGTATTCCATTGTGTAAATATACCACATCTTCTGAATCCATTCCTCCGTTGAGGGACATCTGGGTTCTTTCCAGCTTCTGGCTATTATAAATAAGGCTGCTATGAATATAGTGGAGCATGTGTCCTTATTGCATGCGGGTAAAGTCTCTGGGTATATGCCCAGGAGTGGTATAGCCGGATCCTCCGGGAGTATCATGCCCAGTTTTCTGAGGAACCCCCAGACTGCTTTCCAGAGTGGTTGTACCAGCCTGCAATTCCACCAGCAGTGGAGGAGTGTTCCTCTTTCTCCACATCCTCGCCAACAACTGCTGTCTACTGTGTTTTTGATCTTAGCCATCCTGACTGGTGTGAGATGGAATCTCAGGGTTGTTTTGATTTGCATTTCCCTAATGACTAAGGATGATGAACATCTCTTTAGGTGCTTCTCAGCCATTAGATATTCTTCAGGTGAGAACTCTTTGTGTAGCTCTGTACCCCATTTTTTAATAGGGTTACTTGCCTCTCTGGAGTTTAACTTCTTGAGTTCTTTGTATATCTTGGTTATTAGCCCTCTGTCGGATGTAAGGTTGGTAAAGATCATTTCCCAGTTAGTTGGTTGCCGCTTTGTCTTTTTGACGGTGTCTTTTGCCTTCCAAAAACTTTGTAATTTAATGAGGTCCCATTTGTCTATTCTTGATCTTAGAGCATAAGCTATTGGAGTTCTGTTCAGGAAATTCTCCCCTGTGCCCATATGTTCAAGGTTCTTCCCTAGTTTCTTTTCTATTAGTTTCAGTGTGTCTGGTTTTATGTGGAGATCTTTGATCCACTTAGAATTGAGCTTAGTGCCAGGAGATAAGAATGGGTCAATTTGCATTCTTCTGCATGTTGACCTCCAGCTGAGCCAGCACCATTTGTTGAAAAGGCTATCTTTTTTCCACTGGATGGTTTTAGCTCCTTTGTCAAAGATCAAGTGACCATAGGAGTGTGGATTCATTTCTGGGTCTTCAATTCTGTTCCATTGATCTACATGTCTGTTACTGTACCAATACCATGCAGTTTTTAACACTATTGCTCTGTAGTACAGCTTGAGGTCCGGGATACTGATTCCCCCAGAGGTTCTTTTACTCTTGAGAATAGTTTTAGCTATTCTGGGTTTTCTGTTATTCCAGATGAATTTTTGAATTGCTCTTTCTAACTCTATGAAGAATTGAGTTGGGATTTTGATGGGGATTGCATTGAATCTGTGTATTACTTTTGGTAAGATGCTCATTTTTACTATATTAATCCTGCCAATCCATGAGCATGGCAGATTTTTCCATCTTCTGAGGTCTTCTTCAATTTCTTTCTTCAGAGACTTGAAGTTCTTGTCATACAGATCTTGCACTTGTTTGGTTAGAATCACGCCAAGATACTTAATATGGTTTGTGGCTATCGTGAAGGGTATTATTTCTCTTACTTCTTTCTCAGCCTGCTTATCCTTTGAGTATAGGAAGGCTTCTGACTTGCTTGAGTTGATTTTATATCCGGCCACTTTGCTGAAGTCGTTTATCAGCTGTAGGAGTTCTCTGGTGGAGTTCTTTGGGTCGCTTAAGTATACTATCATATCGTCTGCAAATAGTGATAGTTTGACTTCTTCCTTTCCAATTTGTATCCCTTTGACCTCTTTTTGTTGTCTAATTGCTCTAGCTAGAACTTCAAGTACTATATTGAAAAGATATGGAGAGAGAGGGCAACCTTGTCTAGTCCCTGATTTTAGTGGGATTGCTTCAAGTTTCTCTCCATTTAGATTGATGCTGGCTACCGGTTTGCTGTAAATTGCTTTTACTATGTTTAGATATGGGCCTTGAATTCCTGATCTTTCCAAGACCTTTAGCATGAAAGGATGCTGAATTTTGTCAAATGCTTTCTCAGCTTCTAATGAGATGACCATGTGGTTTTTTTCTTTGAGATTGTTTATGTAGTGGATTACATTGATGGATTTCCTTATATTGAACCATCCCTGCATCCCTGGGATGAAGCCTACTTGATCGTGGTGAATGATCGTTTTGATGTGTTCTTGGATTCGGTTGGCAAGAATTTTATTGAGTATTTTTGCATCGATATTCATAAGAGAGATTGGCCTGAGATTCTCTTTCTTTGTCGGATCTTTGTGTGCTTTTGGTATTAGTGTAATTGTGGCTTCATAGAACGAGTTGGGTAGTGTTCCTTCTGTTTCTATTTTGTGGAACAGTTTGAAGAGTATTGGTGTTAGGTCTTCTTTGAAGGTCTGATAGAATTCTGCACTAAAACCATCTGGACCTGTGCTTTTTTTGGTTGGAAGACTTCCAATGACAACTTCTATTTCTTCAGGGGTTATAGGACGGTTTAGATGGTCTATTTGATCCTGATTTAATTTTGGTACTTGGTATCTGTCAAGGAAATTGTCCATTTCCTCAAGGTTTTCTAGTTGTGTTGAATACAGGTTTTTGTAGTAGGATCTGATGATTTTTTGAATTTCCTCAGTTTCTGTTGTTATCTCTCCCTTTTCGTTTCTGATTTTATTGATTTGGATACTATCTCTGTGCTCTCTGGTTAGTCTGGCTAAGGGCTTATCTATCTTGTTAATTTTCTCAAAGAACCAACTCCTCGTTTTGTTGATTCTTTGTATGGTTTTATTTGTTTCTACTTGATTAATTTCAGCCCTGAGTTTGGTGATTTCCTGCCTTCTACTCCTCTTTGGTGTATTTGCTTCTTTTTGTTCCAGGGCTTTCAGGTGTGCCATTAAGCTGTTAGTGTATGCTGTCTCCTGTTTCTTTTTGGCGGCACTCAGGGCTATGAATTTTCCTCTTAGCACTGCTTTCATTGTGTCCCATAAATTAGGGTATGTTGTGCCTTCATTTTCATTAACTTTCAAAAAGTCTTTGATTTCTTTCTTTATTTCCACCTTGACCAAGTTATCATTGAGTAGAGCATTGTTCAGCCTCCATGTGTACGTGGGTTTTCTTTTGTTTTTGTTGCCATTGAAGACCACCCTTATACCATAGTGATCTGATAGGAGGCATGGGATTATTTCTATCTTCTTGTATCTGTTGAGGTCTGATTTGTGACCAATTATATGGTCGATTTTGGAGAAGGTACCATGAGGAGCTGAGAAGAAGGTGTATTCTTTTGCTCTAGGATGAAATGTTCTATATATATCAGTTAGTTCCATTTGGTCCAAGGCTTCAATTAGATTCACTGTGTCCCTGTTTAGTTTCTGCTTTCCTTAACAATCCATTTCAGAGAGCGGGGTGTTGAAGTCACCCACTATTATTGTGTGCGGTGCGATGTGTGCTTTGAGTTTTAGTAAAGTTTCTTTTACGTATGAGGGTGCCCTTGCATTTGGATCATAGATATTCCGAATTGAGAGTTCTTGATGGTGGATTTTTCCCTTGATCAGTATGTAGTGTCCTTCTGTGTCTTTTTTGATGACTTTAGGTTGAAAATCAATTTTATCCGATATTAGGATGGCTACTCCACCTCGTTTCTTGGGGCCATTTGCTTGTAAAATTTTTTTCCAGCCTTTTACTCTGAGGTAGTGTTTGTCTTTGACACTGAGGTGCGTTTCTTGCATGCTACAAAATGCTGGGTCCTGTTTACGTATCCAGTCTGCTAGTCTATGTCTTTTAATTGGGGAATTGAGACCATTGATATTAAGAGAGATTAAGGCATAGTGATTATTGCCATCTGCCATTCTTGACGTTATCTTTATGTTTGAGTGGTTATCTACTTTTGGGTTTGATTCAAGAAGGTTATTATCTCATTTTTTCCAGGGTGTTGTTTCTCTCCCTGTATTGGAGGTTTCCACCTATTATCCTTTGCAGGGCTGGATTTGTGGAAAGATATTGTGAAAATTTGGTTTTATCATGGAATATCTTGGTCTCTCCATCTATGGTGATTGAGAGTTTTGCTGGGTATAGTAGTATAGGCTGGCATTTGTGCTCTCTTTATGTCTGCATGAGATCTGCCCAGGATCTTCTGGCTTTCATAGTCTCTGGTGAGAAGTCTGATGTGATTCGGATAGGTCTTCCTTTGTATGTTACTTGGCCCTTTTCTCTTACTGCTTTTAGTATTCTTTCTTTGTTTAGAACATTTGGTGTTTTGATTATTATGTGACGGGAGGTATTTCTGTTCTGGTCCAGTCTGTTTGGAGTTCTGTAGGCTTCTTGTACGTTCATCGGCATCTCTCTCTTTAAGTTAGGGAAGTTTTCCTCCATAATTTTGTTGAAGATGTTTACTGGCCCTTTAAGTTGCAAATCTTCACTCTCATCTATACCTATAATCCTTAGGTCTTCTCATTGTGTCCTGGATTTCCTAGATGTTTTGGGTTACACGTTTTTTGCATTTTGCATTTTCTTTGACTGTTGAGTCGATGCTTTCTATGGAATCTTCAGCACCTGAGATTCTTTCTTCCATCTCTTGTATTCTATTGTTGATGATTGCATCTATGACTCCTGATTTCTTCCCAAGGTTTTCTATCTCCAAAGTTGTCTCCCTTTGTGATTTCTTAGTTGTTTCTACTTCCTTTTTTAGTTCCTTGATGGATTTGCTGAGATCCTTCACTTGTTTGTTTGTATTTTCCTGTATTTCTTTAAGGTATTTTTGCATTACCTCTTTCAGGATTTCTTCCTGATGACCCACGTTCTCCTGCATTTCTCTGAGCGACTTTTGTGTTTCCTCCTCATGGGATTCCATCTGTTGATCCATCGTCTCCTGCATTTCTTTAAGCAGTTCTCGTGTTTCCTTTGTAAGGGCATCTAACCGTTGATTCATTTCCTTAAGCAATTTTTGTGTTGCCTCCTTATGGGCATCCATCTGTTGACCCATATTCTTCTGCAATTCTTTCTGCAAATTTTGTGATTCCTTTGTGAGTGCATCTACCCGTTGATTCATCTCGTTAAGCGATTTTTGTGTTGTCTCCTTGTGCGCCTCCATCTTTTGATCCATGTTCTCCCGCATTTCTCTAAGCGATTTTTGTGTTTCCTTTGTAAGGGCTTCTAACAGTTGATTCATGGTCTCCTGTAACTCTTTATGAGATTTATTTGTGTCCTTCTTGTGATCCTCTAATAGGATCATGAGAAGTGATTTTAAATCCAGATCTTGTCTTTCAGGTGTGGTGGGGTATCCAGGACTTGCTGCTGTTGGAGAGTTGGGTTCGGATGGTCCCACATTATTTTGATTTCTGTTAGTAACATTCCTACGTTTGCCTTTTGCCATCTGGATACCTCTGGTGTTAGTTGGTCCTGCTGCCACTGGCTGTTGGTTGGACCTCCTGTGAGCCTGCAAAGCTATTTCTGCTCCCCCTGGATTACCAGGATTCCCCTGGCACTGATTTCTGGGGCCTGCCTGCTCCTGAGTGACTTTGGAGCCCTAATGTGCCTTGCTCCAAGTGATCTTATATTGGGGAGGCCTTGCACATCTAAAGGCTCAGCGTAGTGGATTCCTGGAGCAGAGGTCGCCAAAGGGAGGCTGGTAGGCTCCTGCCCTGTGCAGGGGTGTGTGTTCTCTCCTGGGGGGGGGAGGGGTCGTCCCTCTGCCAGGCAGAAGTCCCACAGCAGATCTGGCGCGCTGGTTACTGCAGATCAGCCCCGCACCTGGGTGCAGGTTACACACAAGCTGCCTGAGACCGAAGCGATATTATGCCTGTCTGTCTCTGAGCCTGGTGGTCCCAACTACCTGGCCACTGGAGCAAAGATGGCGGAGGGCACTCTCTGTGGCGCCGCTCACCCTGTAGATGTGATGGCCCGCTGATCTGGCACCCAGACGACCACAGCACTGACCCGTTCTCGGACACAGATGGAAGCCCCAACAGGCCGTGTCCCAAGTGATGTTATATTGGGGATAGGGAGCTTGGGGTACCTGTCTCTTCAGTGCAGTCTGCGGGAACAGAGTCGCGGAAGGAAAGCTGGTAGGCTCCCGCCCACTGCGGGGTCCCTCTGCCAGGCAGAAGTCCCACAGCAGATCTGGCGCGCTGGTTACTGCAGATCAGCCCCGCACCTGGGTGCAGGTTACACACAAGCTGCCTGAGACCGAAGCGATATTATGCCTGTCTGTCTCTGAGCCTGGTGGTCCCAACTACCTGGCCACTGGAGCAAAGATGGCGGAGGGCACTCTCTGTGGCGCCGCTCACCCTGTAGATGTGATGGCCCGCTGATCTGGCACCCAGACGACCACAGCACTGACCCGTTCTCGGACACAGATGGAAGCCCCAACAGGCCGTGTCCCAAGTGATGTTATATTGGGGATAGGGAGCTTGGGGTACCTGTCTCTTCAGTGCAGTCTGCGGGAACAGAGTCGCGGAAGGAAAGCTGGTAGGCTCCCGCCCACTGCGGGGTCCCTCTGCCAGGCAGAAGTCCCACAGCAGAGCTGGCGAGCTGGTCACTGCAGATCAGCCCCGCACCTGGGAGCTGCACACACACAAGCCGCCCGAGACCCAAGCGACATTATGCCTGTCTGTCTCTGAGCCTGGCGGTCCCAACTACCGGGGAAAATTTTCTTAACAGAACACCAATGGCTTATGCTCTAAGATCAAGAATCAATAAATGGGACCTCATAAAGTTGCAAAGCTTCTGTAAGGCAAAGGACACTGTCAGTAGGACAAAACAGAAACCAAGAGATTGGGAAAAGATTTTTACCAATCCTACATCTGATAGAGGGCTAATATATACAATATACACAAAGAACTCAAGAAGTTAAACTCCAGAGAATCAAATAACCCTATTAAAAAATGGGGTACAGAGCTAAACAAAGAATTTTCAACTGAGGAATATCAAATAGCTGAGAAGAACCTAAGTAAATGTTCAACATCCTTAATTATCAGGGAAATACAAATGAAAACAAACTTGAGATTCCACCTCACAGCAGTCAGAATGGCTAAAATCAAAAACTCAGGAGACAGCAGGTGTTGGTGAGGATGTGGAGAAAAAGGAATACTCCTCCATTGCTGGTGGGATTGCAAGCTGGTACAATCACTCTGGAAATCAGTTCGGCAGTTCTTCAGAGAATTGGACCTCTGAGGACCCAGCTATACCACTCCTGGGCATATACCCAGAAAATTCTCCAATGTGTAATAAGGACACGCGCTCTAGTATGTTCATAGCAGCCCTATTTATAATAGCCAGAAGCTGGAAGGAACCAAGATGTCCTTTAACAGAGGAATGAATACAGAAAATGTGGTATATTTACACAATGGAATACTACTCAGCTATTAAAAATGATGGACGCACGAAATTCTTAGGCAAATGAATAGAAAAATATCATCCTGACTGAGGTAACTCAATCACAAAAGAACACACATGATATACACTCATTGTAAGTGGATATTAGCCCAAAAGCTCCAAATGCCCAAGCTACAATTCATAGACCACATGAAGCTCAAGAAGGAAGACCAAAGTGTGGATGCTTCGGTTCTTCTGAGAAGGGGAACAAAATACTCACAGGAGAAAATATGGAGATAAAGTGTAAAGCAGAGACTGAAGGAGAGACCATCCAGAGACTGCCCCACCTAGGGATTCATTTCATATACAGTCACCAAACCCCGACACTATTGATCATGTCAAGAAGTGCTTGCTGAAAGCTCTCTTCTGATATAGCTCTCTTCTGAGTGGCCTTGCCACAGTCTTACAAATACAGAGGTGGATACTCTCAGCCAACCTTTGGACTGAGCACGGGGTTCCCAATGGAGGAGTTAGAGAAATGACTGAAGGAGCTGAAGGGGTTTGCAACCCCATAGGAAGAACAACAATATCAACCAACCAGAAGCCCCAGAGCTTCCAGCAATTAAGCCATCATCCAAGCGAATACACATGGCTCCAGCTGCATATGTAGCAGAGGATGGCCTTGACAGGCATCAATGTGAAGAGAGGTACTTGGTCCTGTAAAGATGGCTTGATAGATGCCCCCAGAGTAGGGGAATCAAGTGCAGAGTGGTAGAAGTGAGTTGGGTGGAGGAACACCCTCACAGAAGCAGGGGAAGGGAGGATGGGATAGATTGGTTGTGGTTGGGGGGATACTGGGAGAGGGCATAACATTTGAAATGTAAGTAAAGAAAACATCCAATAAAAAATTCAATATATTGTCATAACTAAATCCCATTTTTTCTTCCATTTGCAGAATTATGACAGGTAAAGAAAATATAAAATAAATACAAGGGACAGTAACCTATAAACAGGTTTATTCCTACCTCAGATCCTGAAAATGACACAAAAGAACTCTTATGAATTATTAGTGCACAAAGACTGCTTGTGTTGGAGCTTGTGATTCTTGAGTCACTATTCTGAAAAAGAATGCTAGGTTCTGCAGTTTTCCTTTATTATCTGCCCTCTAAGCCAGTATCTTCCTTTCTGCTTGTGCTTCTTTTTCTTAATCATTCTAATGTACCTATTGCTTACAAAAAGTTGGTAATCTTACAGAAGTTGATTTGAAAGGTAAAATGCTTTCCTAACAACTCCACAGAGTCATTACCTAGGTGTCAAGGCCATTTGACAGAAGAATCTGAAGATGCACCTAATACCTAATCATCTTCCAATCCTTTCTCTTGTCTGAATTAACCAGATCCTGCCTTTATTTCTTTCAATTGGGTCCCCTTCTCATCCCTGTAAATCAAACAGGTCTTCCCTTCTGTTCTGCTTGAGCCTCAGACAGGTGTGGATTTAGTTAACGCTGCTGCTTGCCTGGAGGTCTGCGCAGGTGCACCAGCTTGACCAGCGTTCCATATTTCACACTTCACTTACAAACAAACATTCTATGTCTTGCCAGAGCCCTTAAAGAATGGCCATTGCATCCAGATGAAAATCCAGAATACTGCCCAGATATAGAAGTCTCCTTTTCTGACCCCAGGACACTAATTTTTATTCTCTGCTT
This sequence comes from Tokudaia tokunoshimensis, assembly GCA_036184795.1. Lineage (NCBI taxonomy): Eukaryota > Metazoa > Chordata > Mammalia > Rodentia > Muridae > Tokudaia > Tokudaia tokunoshimensis. The sequence goes on from BTHU01000009.1 coordinate 4,626,406, forward strand.
TGCTGGTTCTTCAGAATTAGAACTTTCCTCACACTAAGAAACTAAATGTTGGCCTCATTATTTTGATGTCTTCCTTCCTTCCTTCCTCCCTTCCTTCCTTCCTTCCTTCCTTCCTTCCTTCCTTCCTTCCCTCCTTTCTTCCATTCTTTCTTTGCTTCTTCCCCCTCCCTTCCTCCCTGACTTCTTTCATTCTTCCTTCCTCTATTTCTTGCTCCCTTCTCTTTCTTCCTTCAGTTACTGCTTTTGTTCTGCCTTAGCTTCCCCAGCATTTATTTGCTCAGAGTCCTACTCTTTTTCAGCGCTGACCCCAGGCTTTTGGCATTCCTCCAGAGCTAGGCTTTGGGATTCTCTCCTTGTTTAAAAAAAAAAGACATTTGGATTGTATTGTGATTTATTCTTTACTCTTATCCTCTCTTTAGAGAAGAGACCATATATTATTTATTATTGTATCAAAGTAAATATACTTATTTCAATAAGTTTCACTCATCCTTATCATCTAACTATGAGCACAGTGACATTTTCTAAAATACCTACACATACATTTTTCCAAACCAGTCATTGACAAGTGAAAAACCTGTCACTCCAATTAATAATATCTGATATTTTTATTTTAAAATAATCCCCTAGTCTGATAATATAAGTGGGAGAACAAAGTTACTCATGGAAGATTATCATTATTCAGCTACAAATCACACCCTGGCTTCTTGTATCAAATGTGCCAGGGCAGCAGATATGGTTGTTTCACATTCCACATAGAATGATTAGCCCTTTATCCACCAATCCCCTACCTCAGAGAAAACAAAGTTTAGATTCCTTAAAAGACAGAAAATCAACCTGAGCAGATGGGAAGTCAGCTAGGTCATAGTATAGAAAACATCTATACACTCAAATACAACTTAGAGAATAAATAACACACAATAGGACATTGAGTACTGTTTACCATCTGATAACCACCAATTTTCTCTGTCCAATTTTCTTCTCTAGTTTGTGTTCTTTTGTTAGACTCTGAGTTAGACTTCTACACATTGCTGCAGACTTAATAAAGATATTTCATTTTTTTTTCTGGTATGTTTCCAGAGAACTAGCATACAGTGAAGGTTTTATGGTGCTGTGTGGTGCGGCAGATGTCATCCCATTGGCTTAAGTCCTGTTGACATTTGGAGATGTGGATTAATTGAGCTACCGAATGAAATTTAATTAAAATTAAACACAGACTTGGCCATTGTATCTGTTCATTTCCTGCACTCCAGCATGTGTATGTAAGCAGTGCCATAGTTAATATGTTTAATCAGGATACTCTGTGGGGGAAAAGGCACTTTGTTTTATGTGGAAAGACTGGGCCTTTGAAGGATGCTGGGTTGAGTTTCACTGCACACAATGCAAGCTCTATAAATGGTGCCACTGATGAGCCTCAGAGGGCTACCTGAGAGAGCATGGTGGCCCCTCAGGAACCAAGAGAGAAACAACTTGTCATAGACAATGTTTAGTGGTGTCGTCTAAATTGGCATAACACGACCACAGGAATCTCATCTATTACCCATTAACATGTTGCCATAGTATTTTTCTCAACCAGATATCCACTCATGCTATTATTCAACCAACATTGTTATAGTACCAATCATGTGCCAATGCAAGGGAAACATTATTACATAAATACAGTAAAACATAGTAATCATATTCTTTTTGCCAATAATCACAGTTAGGGACGTTTGGCATTTCTTTTTTTTTTTTTTAATTTACATTCCAAATCACTTCCCCTTTCCCGTTTCCTCCCTCCCCGAAAGTCCCATAAGCCCCCTTCCCTCCCTCTTTTCTCCATTCAACCCCCTCTCGTTACTCTGTCCTGGCGTTCCCCTACATCCAGTCTTTCCAGGACCAGGGGTCTCTCCTTCCATCTTTTTAGAAATCTATTGATATGCGGATTGTGTCTAGGGTATTCCGAGATTCTGGGTCAATATCCCCTTATCAGTGACTGCATACCATGTGTGTTCTTTTGTGATTGGGTTACCTCACTAAGGATGATATTTTCAAGTTCTGACCATTTGCCTAGGAATTTCGTGAATTCATTGTTTTTAATTGCAGAGTAGTATTCCATTGTGTAGATATACCACATCTTCTGAATCCATTCCTCCGTTGAGGGACATCTGGGTTCTTTCCAGCTTCTGGCTATTATAAATAAGGCTGCTGTGAATATAGTGGAGCATGTGTCCTTATTGCATGCAGATAAAGTCTCTGGGTATATGCCCAGGAGTGGTATAGCCGGATCCTCCGGGAGTGTCATGCCCAGTTTTCTGAGGAACCGCCAGATTGCTTTCCAGAGTGGTTGTACCAGCCTGCAATTCCACCAGCAGTGGAGGAGTGTTCCTCTTTCTCCACATCCTCGCCAACAACTGCTGTCTCCTGTGTTTTTGATCTTAGCCATCCTGACTGGTGTGAGATGGAATCTCAGGGTTGTTTTGAAAAAATAACAAGATTAACCTTTAGAACAAGATACTGCAGGGTTTTAAAAGTTTGTCTCTAGGATGAGGAGAAACAATGCTACTTTTATTTCAGATGAGATTGTATTGTGCTAAGTGGGACCTGTGGCAGCCTTGTGCTGAGAACCATTTCAAAGACCTCCTCCTGGGGTAGGAGAACTTTCCTGATTACTGAAGTGACAATTGAACTATATTCCAGCAACCATCTAAGCAACAGTAGTCTTTCTTCATCTTCTATCTATATTTCTCCCTATTTCCATCTCCATATTTTAAGCTTCCATTTGAAAATAATCAAGGCAAACACATCTTCCCCATAATATGTTAACAGGTTTCTATTGGATCAGGAGTAGATTGGTCATTCACTGTTTGGGCAATCTACGGTTAACCTTTTGGGGGCACCAGTATCACCTACTTCTTCAGGGAATCACTCATCCTACACCTGTGCACCTTAGGTGAAATTATGTGAGCTGCAGAGGGAACTAATAAATCAATTCTGCTGCTAGTGGCCTCTGTAATTGGTTCAGAAATGGACACATGATCCTAGTCATCCAATAATTCCACATGCTAAGACTTTGATTCATGAGAGAGTGCTATTCATAAGTCCTCTTATTCCCCAAGAGGGAAAGTTTCTAAAAATGGCGTGAACCCAAAAGAAACTCTGGAGCCATATGACGGTGATGCTACCATGCCTCCACTATCCTCTGCTATCTCAGCCAACAAGTGTTTGTTCAGGTTGGTTTGAGCTGACTTTCCGGATACAACACTCAAAAGAGCCAAATCTTCTAAGCTTTATCTTTATCCTAGCATTCATGTAGCGCTGTAATCATAAACATCACGTTCTCTACTCTGCATGCTCCTTAACAAGAGTTCAGCTCTCATCACTAAGCAGTTCAGTGTCTGGAATGTGCCTTTAAGGCTGATTTTGTTGACATAAGAGAATTAAAATAGAAATAAATTATAAGGCAATTTAAGTGAACAATCTTTTGTCTTTTAGTAAACCTGTTTAACTTTACCTGCTCAAAAATCTAGTTACTACTCTTTTTGACATGGTATTCGTATGACTCAGAGAACTCATTCAAGATCATCCAACAGTTTCAACTGGTGAGAGAGAGGGGAGAGAGAGAGAGAGAGAGAGAGAGAGAGAGAGAGAGGAGTTTTAACTATCTCATATTGATGTAGCCTCATATAATTGCCCCCCAAAAAATACCATGGCCCTATTCTGTGTATTCTGTGATATATGCTAGAGTTAACTATCTTAGCACCTGGAAATTATTTTTTATGTTCCCTGCATAATATGTGAAAGTTGTGAGTACCTATAAATTTCAAAGTAACCTTTTTTTCCTCAGATGAGTTATATTGCTTCTAGCTATTGACTCAAATTGACTCAATAAGTAGGCACACCATGTATTTACTGGCATACATTTTCCATTCTGTATCAGATATACTGACTTCATATGAACAGTATCCTGCCCTGGGTTTATTTCGAGGATCCCTTTGAAGTTACGGCAGTGAAAGCCTATTAGTTTTCCTCCTACTATTGTTTTATGAATTTAATCCTTTTCTTTTTACATTTGAAAAAATTGTATTTATTTTCCACCTTCTTTCAGTGCTAGGATTGAACTCAGGTACAGACTAAGCAAGTGTTATACAGAGCTATATTTCTGACTATAATTTTGATCTTTTCTAACTCTTCTCATTTATATAAGCATAATGACTTTTATGGCAAATGTCATTTAAACTATGATTATTGCATAAATGACATGGTATTTGTTGAACCTAAGTTATAAGTTGTCATAGGTTTGTCATATTTTTACCACTTCAGGGATTTTTCTTTTTTAACTCATTGATCTAATTTATCTAATTATCTAATTTATCTAATTAAAGATATTCAAACAAATTACTATATTAAAGAAAGAAACATTTATTTCTCCTCATTTATTGGTCACTTCTAGACCTTGATTACATTAACAAAATGTGTTCAAAGAGTGAAAAAGAAAGGAAAAGAAAATTCTTATAATTTTAATTCTTGGTAAGAAGACTAGTTTTCATTAGTGAACTCTGGAGGCTTTAGGGGAAGTAGCCATGTCTGTGTTGTCTTAACACAGTCAATGCAGCCTAGTATCTGATCTCACATGGAATACAGCCTTAATAAACATTTGTTGGGTAAGGAAACAGTGAATAAAGAAATAGCAGCTTTCACAGTTTGTGCTTTGTTTATTCAACAATATGCACTAAGCACACATTGCACATAACACTGTGCTATGGCTATGGACAGTGTTAGGAGATGGATGGCCTGCAGTGAGCCTGGAATGAGCTAATGTAGCTTTACAAGAATGTCTAGAATGCCATTCTGAGAAAAATGTATTCCACAAGAGACACAAGTAAAATAAGAATGGAACCCAAAGACTGCTGCGAGCAGGAGAAATAGTCTTTCCCATGTAAGAGCATTACCAACTGCTTATCCAATAACTAATGGTCATCCCTGAAAAATATACATACAAGTAACATTATGCAGACTTAACAGATCATATTCATGGATATCAAAATACATATGTAAACCATATACCTATATGCATGTAGAAACTAGTAATGAAAAAGGAGGCCATGAATTTGACAGAGAGCAAGAAGGGGTATAGGAGAGAGTTTGAATTGAAGAAAGGAAAGAGAAAATGGTGTAATTATATTATAATCTCAAACATAAAAGAAATAATTAGAAATATGAGTGGGAATGGTCTGGAAAAGGAATGGTTACTAAGGAACTGGGCTGCATATATTTATTGCAGTACTTCAGCTTGCAAGAGTAGATTTCTGAGGACTACTTTTCAGGTGTAACTGAATAGTTAGAAAGAGAAAGACCAATCATCCTTTTGCCCTAAAATACAGTGTAGTGTCTATTTTGATTTAGAACTGCAGCTATTGGCATCCTCTTATCTTATTTGGCCCCATGCCTTTGCTCTAAAGAAGCCACTCACTTTTTATTTGTGTATAACAAACCAGTTTGCCAGTACTCAGTTTTTCATTAGTAAGAAATCTTGCTGAGTTTTGTTTTTGAGATTGTAATTCAGTATTCTTTTGAAGTGTGTGAATCCTCTCTCCTATGGAGGGGGGCGGTTTCCTGTATTTCTTTTTCTTTCTCTTATTGGATATTTTCTTTATGTACATTTCAAATGTTATCCCCTTTCCAGGTCTCCTCTCCAAACCCCCATTCCATCTCCCCTGCCCCTGCCTCTAGGAGGGCACTTCCCCACCCACCAACCCATCCACTCCTGCCTTCCCGCCCTGGCATTCCCCTACACTAGGGCATCGAACACCCACAGGCCCAAGGTCGCTCCTCCTACTGATGTCCAACAAGGCCATCCTCTGCCACTTATGCGGCCGGAGCCATGGATCCCTCCATGTGCATTCTTTGATTAGTGGTCCAGTCCCTGGGAGCTCCAAGGGGTCTAGCCAGTTGACACTGTTGCTCCCCACATGGGGCTTCAACCCCCCCCTCCTAGTTGATGTCTCACAGTACTTATCCTGCAGCAGTGTCTTAGTGTTCTGTTATGACTGGTCTCGTTGCCACCCCACCCACAGGAGTTGTGTGACCAGCACAGGTTCAGTGTTACTTATAGCATACTTGAGAAGCAGGATGCCCAGAAAACATTCCATGACAGATTTGTAATTAATATTTAAAAACAAATGATGGAATGAGGATTGTTTCTAATATTCAGGTACAGAGCAAGGTGAGATAAATCTACAGTGAGTCTCCTTTTATTGAAAATTTAAGAGAATAATTACTTCTCTAATCAAGATACAGTTTCAGTGGACAGATGTCTGCAGGATAACCTCATTGCTGCCTGAATGATATTCAATCCTTACATGATTCTAAGAGTGCTAGAAGGTATGGTAACAGTCAAGTGTTGGAGACAGGACCACAAGGTGAAGCCCGCTCCCATGCCTTCTCTCTTGCTTCAGTTGCATTGCTTCATGGGTTAATTAATTACAGGATATTAAGTGAATATGTCATGCAGTTTTCAAATCTCAAGATGCTTATTCTTCTTTTTTTTTCTTTTTTATTATTAGATATTTACTCTATTTACATTTCAAATGGTATCCCCTTTCCTCCTTATCCCTCTGAAAGTCCCCTATCCCACCCCTCCTCCCCCTGCTCACCAACACCCCTCAACTTTCCAGACAGGCATTCCCCTATTCTGGGGCATCGAGCTTTCACAGGACCAATGGTGTCTCCTCTCACTGATGTCTGAAATGGTTATCTTCTGTTACATGTGTAGCTGGAGCCATAGGTCCCTCCATGTACCATTTGGTGGGTGGTTTAGTCCCTGGGAACTCTGGGGGTACTGGTTGGTACGTATTATTGTTCCTCCTTTGGGGCTTCAAAACTCTTCAGCTCCTTGGGTTCTTTCTCTAGCTGCTCCATTGGGGACCCTATGCTCAGTCTATTGGTTGGCTGTGAACCATGGGTATTTTGATCTACCATCCAATAAGGACCAAAGAATGCACACTTTGGTCTCCCTTCTTGTCCTTCATGTGGTCTGTGAGTTGTATCTTGGGTATTTCAAGCTTTTGGAATAATATCCACTTATAAGTAAGTGCATACTATATGTGTTCTTTTATGATTGACTTACCTCACTCAGGATGATATGTTCTAGCTCCATCCATTTGCCTAAGATTTCATGAATTCATTGATTTTTTTTATTACTTTCTAAGTTTTTTTATTTATATTCCAAATCATTTTCCCTTTCCTGTTTCCTCCCTCCCTGAAAGTCCCATAAGCCCCCTTCCCTCCCTCTTTTTCCCATTCAACCCCCTCTGGCTTCTCTGTCCCGGCATTCCCCTACATCCAGTCTTTCTAGGACCAGGGGTCTCTCATTCCATCTTCTTGGAAATCTATTGATATGTGAATTGTGTCTAGGGTACTCTGAGATTCTGAGTTAATATCCCCTTATCAGTGACTGCATACCATGTGTGTTCTTTTGTGATTGGGTTAGCTTGCTAAGGATGATATTTTCCAGTTCAGGCCATTTGCCTAGGAATTTCGTGAGTTCATTGTTTTTAATTGCAGAGTAGTATTCCATTGTGTAAATATACCACATCTTCTGAATCCATTCGTCCATTGAGGGACATCTGGGTTCTTTCCAGCTTCTGGCTATTATAAATAAGGCTGCTAAGAACATAGTGGAGCATTTGTCCTTATTGCATGCAGAGGAAGCCTCTGGGTATATGCCCAGGAGTGGTATAGCAGGATCCTCTGAGAGTGTCATGCCCAGTTTTCTGAGGAACTGCCAGACAGCTTTCCAGAGTGGTTGTACCAGCTTGCAATCCCACCAGCAGTGGAGGAGTGTTCCTCTTTCTCCACATTCTCGCCAACAACTGCTGTCTCCTGTGTTTTTGATCTTAGCCATTCTGACTGGTGTGAGATGGAGTCTCAGGGTTGTTTTGATTTGCATTTCCCTAATTACTAAGGATGATGAACATCTCTTTAGGTGCTTCTCAGCAAGTAGATAATCTTCAGGTGAGAACTCTTTCTTTAGCTCTGTACCCCATTTTTTAATAGCGTTATTTGGCGCCCTGGACTCTAATTTCTTGAGTTCTTTGTATATATTAGTTATTAGCCCTCTGTCAGATGTAGGGTTGGTAAAGATCATTTACCAGTTAGTTGGTTGCCACTTTGTCCTTTTGACAGTGTCTTTTGCCTTACAGAAACTTTGTAATTTTATGAGGTCCCATTTGTCAGTTCTTGATCTTAGAGCATAAGCTATTGGAGTATTCAGGAAATTCTCCTCTGTGCTCATATATTCAAGGTTCTTCCCTAGTTTCCTTTCTTTTAGTTTCAGTGTGTGTGGTCTTAAGTGGAGGTCCTTGATCCACTTGGACTTGAGCTTAGTGCAAGGAGATAAGAATGGATCAATTTGCATTCTTCCACATGTTGACCTCCAGTTGAACCAGGACCATGTATTGAAAAGGCTATCTTTTTTCCACTGGATGGTTTTAGCTCCTTTGTGAAAGATCAAGTGACCATAGGAGTGTGGATTCATTTCTGGGTCTTCAATTCTGTTCCATTGATCTACATGCCTGTCACTGTACCAATACCATGCAGTTTTTAACACTATTGCTCTGTAGTACAGCTTGAGGTCCAGGATACTGATTCTCCCAGAAGTTCTTTTACTGTTGAGAATAGTTTTAGCTATCCTTGGTTTTCTGTTATTCCAGATGAATTTTTGAATTGCTCTTTCTAACTCTATGAAGAATTGAGCTGGGATTTTGATGGAGATTGCATTGAATCTGTATATTGCTTTTGGCAAGATGGTCATTTTTACTATATTAATCCTGCCAATCCATGAGGATGGAAGGTTTTTTCTATCTTCTGAGTTCTTCAATTTCTTTCTTCAGAGACTTGAAGTTCTTGTCATACAGATCTTTCACTTGTTTGGTTAGAGTCACACCAAGATACTTTATATTGTTTGTGGCTATCGTGAAGGGTATCATTTCTCTTATTTCTTTCTCAGCCTGCTTATCCTTTGAGTATAGGAAGGCTACTGACTTGCTTGAGCTGATTTTATATCCGGCCACTTTGCTGAAGTTGTTTATCAGCTGTAGGAGTTCTCTGGTGGAGTTCTTTGGGTCACTTAAGTATACTATCATATCGTCTGCATATAGTGATAGTTGGACTTCTTCCTTTCCAATTTGTATCCCTTTGACCTCTTTTTGTTGTTTAATTGCTCTAGCTAGAACTTCAAGTACTATATTGAAAAGATATGGAGAAAGAGGGCAGCCTTGTCTAGTGCCTGACTTCAGTGGGATTGCTTCAAGTTTCTCTCCATTTAGTTTGATGTTGGCTACCAGTTTGCTGTAAATTGCTTTTACTATGTTTAGATATGGGCTTTGAAATCCTGATCTTTCCAAGACCTTTAACATGAAAGGATGTTGAATTTTGTCAAATGCTTTCTCAGCATCTAATGAAATGACCATGTGTTTTTTTTTTCCTTTGAGATTGTTTATGTAGTGGATTACATTGATGGACAAACCATCCCTGCATCCCTGGGATGAAGCCAACTTGATCGTGGTGAATGATCGTTTTGATGTGTTCTTGGATTCGGTTGGCAAGAATTTTATTGAGTATTTTTGCATCGATATTCATAAGAGAGATTGGCCTGAGATTCTCTTTCTTTGTCAGATCTTTGTGTGCTTTTGGTATTAGCGTAATTGTGGCTTCATAGAACGAGTTGGGTAGAGTTCCTTCTGTTTCTATTTTGTGGAATAGTTTGCAGAGTATTGGTCTTTTTTGAAGGTCTGATAGAATTCTGCACTAAAACCATGTGGACCTGTGCTTTTTTTGCTAAAAAGACTTCCAATGACCACTTATATTTCTTCTGGGGTTTTAGGACAGTTTAGATGGTCTATTTGATCCTGATTTAATTTTGGTATTTGGTTTCTCATTTTTTCCAGGGTGTTCTTTCTCTCCTTGTATTGGTGGTTTCCACCTGTTATCCTTTGCAGGGCTGGGTTTGTGGAAAGATATTGTGAAAATTTGGTTTTATCATGGAATATCTTGGTCTCTCCATCTATGGTGTTTGAGAGTTTTGGTGGGTATAGTAGTCTAGGCTGGCATTTGTGTTCTCTTAGTGTCTGCATGAGATCTGCCCAGGATCTTCTGGCTTTCATAGTCTCTGGTGAAAAATCTGATGTGATTCGGATAGGTGTTCCTTTATATGTTACTTGGCATTTTTCTCCCACTGCTTTTAATATTCTTTCTTTTTTTAATACATTTGGTGTTTTGATTATTATGTGACGGGAGTTATTTCTGTTCTGGTCCAGTCCGTTTGGAGTTCGGTAGGCTTCTTGTACGTTTTTGGCATCTTTCTCTTTAGGTTAGGGAAGTTTTCCTCCATAATTTTGTTGAAGATATTTACTGGCTCTTTTAGTTGCAAATCTTCACTCTCATCTGTACCTGTAATCCTTAGGTTTGGTCTTCTCATTGTGTCCTGGATTTCCTGGATGTTTTGGGTTACACATTTTTTTTGCATTTTGCATTTTCTTTGACTGTTGAGTCAATGCTTTCTATGGTATCTTTAGCACCTGAGATTCTTTCTTCCATCTCTTGTATTCTATTATTGATGTTTGCATCTATGACTCCTGATTTCTTCCCAAGGTTTTCTATCTCCAAAGTTGTCTCCTTTTGTGCTTCCTTAGTTGTTTCTACTTCCTTTTTTAGATCCCAGATGGATTTGCTCAGATCCTTCACTTGTTTGTTTGTACATCCTTTATTTCTTTAAGATATTTTTGCATTTCCTCTTTCAGGATTCCTTCCTGTTGACCCAAGTTCTCCTGTATTTCTTTAAGCGATTTTTGTGTTTCTTCCTCATGGGCTTCCATTTGTCGATCAATAGTCTCCTGCATTTCTTTAAGCGATTCTCGTGTTTCCTTTGTAAGGGCATCTACCCGTTGATTCATTTCTTTAAGTGATTTTTATGTTGCCTCCCTATGGGCCTCTATCTGTTGACCCATATTCTTCTGCATTTGTTTATGTGATTTTTGTGATTTCTTTGTAAGGGCATCTACCCGTTGATTCATTTCTTTAAGCGATTTTTGTGTTGCCTCCTTATGGGCCTCCATCAGTTGACCCATGTTCTCCTGCATTTCTCTAAGCAATTTTTGTGTTTCCTTTGTAAGAGCTTCTACCCATTGATTCATGTCCTCCTGTATCTCTTTATGAGATTTATTTGTGTCCTTCTTGAAATCCTCTAATAGCATCATGAGAAGTGATTTTAAATCCAGATCTTGCCATTCAGGTGTGATGGGGTATCCCGGACTTGCTGCTGTTGGAGAGTTGGTTTCGGATGGTGCCATATTGCTTTGATTTCTGTTAGTAACGTTCCTATGTTTGCCTTTTGCCATCTGGTTACCTCGGGTGTTGGTTGGTCCTGCTGTCATCGGTTGTTGGTTGGACCTCCTGTGAGCCTGCAAGGCTATTTTTGTCCCCCCCCCCGGATTACGGGGATTCCCCTGGCACCGATTTCTGGGGCCTACCCTGCTCCTGAGTGACTTTGGAGCCTTGATGTGCCTTGCCCCACGTGATGTTATATTGGGGAATCCCTGCACATCCAAAGGCTCAGCGTAGTAGATTCCCGGAGCAGAGGTTGCCAAAGGGAGGCTGGTTGGCTCCTGCCCTGTGCAGGGTGTGTGATCTCTCCCAGAGGAGGCGGGGCAGGGGGGTCCCTCTGCAGGGCAGATATCCCACAGCAGAGCTGGCCTGTAGGTGACCGCAGACCTGCCCAGCTCTTGGGAGCAGGGAGCACACAAGCTGGCTGAGACACAAGAGATATTATGCTTGATTGTACTTGTGTCTGGAGGTTTGAGTTGCCCTGTTGCTGGAGCAAAGATGGCGTAGTGCACTCTGCACTCTCGTGGCGCAGATCACTCTGCAGGGCAGATGGCCCACAGCAGAGGTGGCGCGTAGACCTTCCCAGCCCTTGGGATCAGGGAGCACACAAGCTGGCTGAGACCCAAGCGATATTATGCTTGATTGTCTCTGTGCCTGGAGGTCTCAACTGCTCTGTTGCAGGAACAAAGATGGCGGAGTGCATTGTGAATTCATTGTTTTTAATAGCTGAGTAGTACTCCATTGTGTAAATGTACCACATTTTCTGTATCCATTCCTCTGTTGAGGGACATCTGGGTTTTTTCCAGCTTCTGGTTATTATAAATAAGGCTGCTATGAACATAGTGGAGCATGTGTCCTTATTACATGTTGGAGCATCTTCTGGGTGTACTCTCAGGAGTGGTATAGCTGGGTCCTCAGATAGTGCTATGTCCAATTTTCTGAGGAAACACCAAACTGATTTCCAGAGTGATTTTACCAGCCTGCAATCCCACCAGCAATGGAGGAATGTTCTCTTTTTCCATATCCTCTCCAGCATCTGCTGTCCCCTGAGTTTTTGATCTTGGCCTTTCTGACTGGTGTGAGGTAGAATCTCAGGGTTGTTTTGATTTGCATTTCCCTGATGATTAAGGAGGTTGACTATTTCTTTAGGCGTTTTTCAGCCATCTGGTATCCCTCATTTGAGAATTCTTTGTTTAGCTCTCTACCCCATTTTTTAATAGGGTTATTTGGTTCTCTGGAGCCTAACTTTTTGGATTATTTGTGTATATTAGATATTAGCCCTCTGTTGGATATAGGATTGGTAAAGATCTTTTCCCAATCTGTTGGATCCTTTCTTTTCTTAAAAACAATTGAAGAAATCACACATTTCATTTTAAAAGCATAAAATTTTCAAAAGGAAGTTTAGAAATTGACATAGATTCATACCTTTGCCTTATCTCCATGTATCTCTTAACAGCTAGATTATTTTTCTCTGCTTTGCATGGACTCCATTTTTCAAAATTGCCTTTTTTGTTTTTTGTTTTGTTTTGTTTTGTTTTTGCATAGGAACTCAGGTAGCTCAGACTGGCTTTTATTTCTATGTAGCTGTACCCAGACTTAAACTGATTTTCCTGCTTCTAACTCTTGTGCATTTTTTGTTGTGTGTTGAGTTTATGTACACACATTCAACATTGAATTGGTTAGGTTTGTTACTGTGGTTGAAGTAAATAAAGAAATCTGCATCAAATTAACATGTAATTGGAAAAGAAAAACATCTTGATCATCACTTTAAGCAATTCTGGACATTCTTTTTCAATACTGCAGCAACACTCTAAGGGTAGTAATTTCTCTTTTTGGCATAAATATTTTTATTGCACATAGTTTCTTTTCTCATACAATACTCCTCCCAGTTCCTCCCCACACTCCTTCCTCCACCAGGTCTGCTCCCTATCTCTCTCTCACCAAAGAAGAGTGAGCTAATGAGTGATAAGAACCAAATGTGACAAAATATAAGATAAAACAAAAAATATCACTTTCAGGCTAGGCCTGAGGCCAGCGTCAACATTGCAGGGTAAACTGAGGAAGGTAGCAAATGTGGAGTTCATGCTGAAAGCAACTGACACCATTCCCTGCTGACAGTAGCAGGTGATTTATGAGGTCAGCACTGGTAGTGCCATTGAGAGCAAAATTTAATTATCTAGGGACATTAATCTCTGTGACTGGCAAGAAACTGAACTCTTTAAATTCTTAGGGGCCCAGCAAAAAAGAAGAGAGAAAATCATGCAAACACACACACGTGCACACACACACACACACACACACACACACACACACACACATATACTGGATGGGGTAAAGCAGCCACCAATAATATTACACAGACATATGTACATGTATATATTTAGTGGATAAAGAAAGGCTCTACCAAGCTCTAAATATTTTACATTGTATATACATATATATGTATGCATATATACCCATGTACACATGCACATATACACATATGCATTTATACATATGTATATATACTTATATACATAGTTGTATACATATATAGACATATGCAGATATAGAGATATACACATATGCATATGTACATATATATACCTAAATGCATATATAGACATATACCTAGACACATAAGTTTATAAATACATATATGCATATATGCACATGTGCATATATGCATCTTTACATATATACACATATACATATATACAAATATGCAGTATATACCCATGTACAAATGCACATATATATGTACATATGTACAAATATTCATATATACATGCATACAACATGTATATTCATGAACACATATACAGATACACACATATATACATATATATATACACATACACATCTATATACATACATATATATGTATAGATACATGTATCTGTATATGTGTATGTGATACATATATGCATATATGCTGACAGAAACCAACCCTTCTTGCTGACAGTGACTAGTGATTTTCTAGATCAGCACTGGTAGAGCTATTTGGAGCACTATGTGTATGCATGTATACATACTTATATATATACATGTATATATACTCATATATACATATATATACACATATACTCATATATTCATGTATGAATATATACATACACACACACAGTTGCTGGGTAGAGCAAGCTGCAACTTTATTTTTTCTTTTAGCCTTTTTATACTTCCCCTAAGACAAAGCTCTCTACATAAGTAAAATAAGCACCTCATTGAAAAACAAATGAAATGTTACACAAGAGGGAGTTATAGCAGGATTGTTGATTATAAGTCAAAGCAATAGTTTTATATATCCTTCATTATATAAGTTCAAAGCAGTATTTTTATGAAATAGAATTACCTACTCCTTTATTCATAACCTTGCTTACCATGGTGCACACCTGTGACCTCATCCATAGACCTATCCTAGAATAAATTTTTTCCTTGATCATTAATTCATTCCAAGCTTATTTTTGTTCCTAGTGTAATTTACATGCTTGTAATCCATGAAAGTCCACTGTATTTCTTTTCTAATCTATGCAGCCTTTACTTACTATTCTTTGAGGAGGGTGCACATTTTATTCTTGATTCTAACTGGCAAAGCAACTTAAACCATCTCCTTGAACATTTTATCAATTACTCTAACTTCCTAAAACTATTTAAATCAAATTAACTTCCTAAGATTATTTAAATCAAATAAAAAATTCCATAAAATGATTCATTCATCTAAACAACATTATTTTATAAGAGTTCATCATTGGCAGGAAATTTTTCCATTAGGGTGGGCTAACACCCAGGAAGCAATCATAACAACCTATAGGCAGAAAGGGTCTTTCTTTGTCCAATCATGCCATGTCAGAAAAATGAGGAATACAGCAATGACAAGCATGACAAGGCACAACAGCAGCAAGAAGCAATCCTGGGTTGAAGCTGCTAGGGCCATGCCTCCCAGGGTTGTGGACCATCTCTAGGAAGTTCACTTGCCCTCTGCAGCTCTTTCTGCATGGAGTCCACCAAGTCTGAACAAGGCAACCCAATAGCAGGAAAAGAACCCCAAGACTAGCACAAGAATCAGAGAGTCACTCATTCACACACTCAGGAGTTCTATAAAAATACTAAAGCTAAAAGCTACGATGTATACACAGAACTGGTTTCCATGATGTAGGCCCTGTGCTTGTTGCTTCAACCTCTCAGAGTTCATATGAGCCTTGCTCAGCTCGTTTACTGGAGCTTGTTCTCCTAATGTCTTCTGTCCCCTAATTGCTCTTAAACCCTTTCTACCTCCTTCTTGTCCTCAGGTTTTTCTTAGCTCTGACCATAGTGATTTGATGGAGAAATCCCATAAATAAGGACATCCCATCCTGGTGTGTTTCAAGGACGCTGAACAGATTGTAGGTCACAGGTTTTGTGGCTATGATGGTATTTACTTTTCTTCTCTAATAGCCTGAAAGTACTTTCCCACACCAAAGTCAGAAGAATGTAGGGTTGAAGGCTCCATATAGGCTCCAGTTTGTCTTCTTCATGTTCAATGAATTGTTTAGGTGTTGTGCTCAGCAAGGGGTCTAGTGTCAGTTTGCAGTGAGAGCAACCCATTGTTCTGGCTACATCCTTGATTGTTTGGGGATTTCCATGGGACCCCCCTTGGCCAACAACTCAATTGGATGTAACCTAGTTCCACTATTAGAAGATTTATTTGGTAACAAGGGATGGCCAACTGGGACTCCATATCCACCATTAATAGGAGACCTCATTAGATTCACCTTCATATATTTTAGGAAGTTTCCAGTGCTCTACTTTTTCATACCATCCCTCAAATGACCCTCAATTCCACTGTCTTTCCCCACATTCCCTCCCTCAACCCTATCTTCCCTCCATCTCCCTACCTCATCTTAACACACCTGCCCCTAGTCTACCCATAAATTGGATTCTATTTCCCCCTCATAGGGAGATCCACCCAATCCCAGTTCCTTCCTTTATATCTAATCTCTCTAGGTCTACAGATTGTAGGTTGCTTATCATTTCTTTAATATCTGATATCCAGATATAAGTGAATTTATACCATATTTATCTTTCTGCATCTGCATTACCTCACTCGGGATATTTTCTCTTAGCTCCAGCCATTTGCCTGCAAATGTCATTTTTTTTCATTTTTTAGAAAGCATAGAAATATTGCACTGTGTAAATACACCACATTTTGTTAATCCATTCTTCTGTTGAGGTTCATCTAGGTTGTTTTCAGTTTCCAGATATTGTGAATAGAGCAGCAATGAAAATGATTGGACAAGTGATCTTGTGGTAGGTTGAAAAGTCCTTTGGGTATATGCTCAAAAGTGGTATAGCTCGATCTTGAGGCAGATTGATTCCCATCTTTCAGAGGAACTACCATATTGATCTCCATAGTGGCTGGACAAGTTTGTATTCCAACCAGCAATGGATGAGTGTTCTGCTTATTCTATAATCTTGTAGGTACTCTCTTTTGTGTTATTGATCTTAGCCATTCTGTACATGTAAGATGTAATCTCAAAGTAGTTTTTATTTGCATTTCTCTGATAGCTAAGGATTGAACATTTCTTTAGTGTTTCTTAGCCATTTGACTTTCAAAGTGATGGTGTCCTTTGCCTTACTTAAGCTTTTCAGTTTCATAAGGTCCCTTTTATTGTTGATATTAGTGCCTGTACTATAGGTGTTCTGTTTATAAACTCTTCTCCTGCATCTATGAGTTCAAAGCTATCCCTCACTTTCTCTTCTATCAGGCTCAGTATATCTGGTTTTATGTAGTGGCCTTTAATCCATTTAAAATTGAATTTTGTGCAGAGTGATAAGTATGGATCTATTTGCATTCTTCCACAGGAGGATATCAAGTTTCCCTAGCACCATTTGTTGAAGAAGCTATCTATTTTTCGAGTGCATATTTTTGGCTTCTTTATCAAAACTCAGGTATCCAGCGGTGTAAGGACTCATGACTCAGTCTTCAATTCAATTCTATTGAAAACTATGTTTGTTTTTATGTCAATATCATGCTGTTTTTATTACTGTAGCTCTGTAATAAAACTTGAAATTGGAAATGGTGAGACATCCAACAGGTCTTTTATTGTTCAGCTATATTTATCTATTTATTTATTTATTGATTGATTGATTATTTTACCAATCTTGAGCTTTTTCTTTTCCCAGATAAGTAGACAACTGTCCATTCAACTTGTCTTATAATTTTAATGGGGATTGCATTGAATCTGTAGAATTCTTTTGGAAAGGAATTTTTATTATTAATCCTACCAGTCCATGAGCATAAGAAATTTTTCCATCTTTTGGTCTCTTCTTTAATTTCTTTCTTTAAAGACTTTAAGTTTGTAAAATACAAGGCTTTCACTTGCTTGGTTATAGTTATGCAAAGAAACTTTTTTTTTTAATTTGAGGCTATTGTGTAAAGTTGTTTCCCTGATTTGTCAGTCCATTTGTCATTTATATATAGAAGGGCTACTGATTTATGTGAGTTAATTTTACATCCAGCTACTTTTCTTAAAGTGTTTATCAGCTGGAGGAGGTCCCAAGTGGAATTTTTAGGGTCACTTATTTATACTATCACATCATCCTCAAATAAAAATACTTTGACTTCTTCCTTTCTAATTCATATCCCCTTGATTTCCTTCAGTTGTCTTATTATCCTAGCTGACTTTAAATACCATAAGTATGGAAAGAGTGGACAGCCTTGTCTTGTCCCTGATTTTAGTAATATGTCTTTCAAATTCTTTCCATTTAAGTTCATATTGGTGATATGCTTGCTGTTAATTGCCTTTATTATCTTTAGGCATGTTCATTGTATTCCTAATCTCTTCAGCACTTTCATCATGGATTTTGTCAGAGGCCTTTACTGCATTTAACAGGATGATCATGTAGGGTTTTATTTTCATTTATTTCTTTATATGGAAGATTGCACTTACTGATTTTTATATATTGAACCATTCCAGCATCTCTAGAATGAAGCTTATTTGATCATGACTTTTTGATGTGTTACTGGATGTTGTTTGCAATTATTTTATTGAGTATCATCACACCTACATTCATGAGGGAATAATACTTTTTATTTGTTGGGTCTTTGTGTGGTTTGAGTATCATGATAACTGTGGCCTAAAAAATGAATTAGACAATGTTCCTTCTGTTTCTATTTTGTGGAATAGTTTGAAAAGTACAGGCATTAACTCTTCTTTTAAAGTCTGGTAGAATTATGATCTAAAACTATCAGGCTTTTCTTGGTTGGGAAAATGTTAATTACCAGGGGTTATTTAAATTGCCTATATGATCTTGACTTGACTTGTTAAATGCCATCTATCAAGAAAAGTATCATAACTTTTATACTTTCCAAATGGTGGAATACAGGTTTTTATGATTTTCTTGATTTCCCCCGTGTCTATTTTTATGCACTGTTTTCATCTCTAATTTTGTTAATCTGGATCATCTCCTTCTGCCTTTTAGTTAAGTTCACCAAAAGTTTGCCAACTTCATTGATTTTATAAAAAAAAAAAAAAAAAAAAAAAAAAAAAAAAAAAAAAAAAACCAATTCTTTGTTTTCCTGATCCTTTGTTTTGTTCTTTTTGTTTCTACTTTATTGACTTCAGCCCTCATTTTGATTACTTCTTGCTGTCTATTCCAAGTTGACAGTATTTCTAGGTTTGTTGTTGTTTTGGTTTTTGGTTTTTTTTCAGGGTTTTGTGGTTTTGTTTTGTTTTGTTCTGTTTTATGTAGGCAGTTACACTATGAACTTGCTCCTTAGCACCACTTCCACTTTCATTGTGTCCCATAAGTTTTGGTATGTCCTGTACTCATTTTCATTCAATTCCACAGTCTTTAAATTTTTTCTTTATTTCTGTCTTAACCCAGTAGAAAGTTGTTCGGTTTCCATGTGTTTGTAAGGTTTCTATTGTTGGTGCTATCTGACTTTAATCTGCCATGGTCTGATAGGATGTAGGATTATGTAAAATTATTTCAGTTTTCTTGTATTCATTCAGACTTGCTTTGTATCTACATATGTGATCAATTTTGAAGAAAGTTTCCATGAGGTACAGAGAAGTTTTTTTTGTCTTGGTGAAATATTCTGTAGATATCTGTTTGAATCATAATCTATTAGCTCTAGTACTTTCTGTTTAGTTTTTGCCTGGATGGCATGTCCTTTGGTTAGATATAGAAAGGGTACAGCCCGTTTTCCATCCTCTTACCCTGAGGCAACAACTACCTTGTTGTTAAGGAGTTTTTCTTGAATACAGCAGAAGGGTGGATCCTGATTTTGCATTCATTTTGTTATTCTGTCTTTTTATTGAGGGACTGAGACCACTGATATTGAAAAATATCAATGACCAATGATTGTTGACTCCTGTTAATTTAGTGGTGGTGTGTGTGTGTGTGTGTGTGTGTGTGTGTGTGTGTGTGTGTTTCCCTTCTTTTGATTTTGCTGTTCTGAGACTATTTACCATGTGCTTTCATGAGTATAATTAACCTTTTTAAGTTGGAGGTTTCCTTCTATCACATTCTATGGAGCTGAATTTAAAGATCCATATTATTTAAATTTGACTTTGTAATGGAGTATTTTATTTTCTCTCTGTCTGGTGATTGGAAAGTTTTGCTGCATATAGTAGTCTGGAATCTGTGGTCTCTTGGAATCTGCAGCACATCTGACCATGCATTTCTGGCTTTTAGAGTCTCCATTGAGAAGTTAGGCATAATTCTAAAAATAAGCCATTTTATGTTACTTGATCTTTTTCCCCTGCAGCTTTTGATATTCTTTAATATTCTTTCTTTGTCCTGTATATTTAATGTTTTGATTATTATGTTTTGAGGGGCCTTTTTTCACCAGTCTATTTGGTGTTCTGTATGCTTTCTGTACCTTTATAGACATCTTCTTTAGCTTGGGAACATTTTCTCCTGTGATTTTGTGGAACTATTTTCTGGACCTTTGAACTCAGTTTCTTCCCCTTCCTCTATTCCTATTATGCACAGGTTTGGTCCTTTCATAATGTCTCAGATTTCATGTGTGTCTAGTTTCAGAATTTCCTTCTATTCTCTCTTCTATCTCTTGTATTGTGTTGGTGAAGCTTGCCTCTGCAGGCCCTGTTTGAATTACTAAATTTTTCACTTCTAGAATTCCCTCAGTTTGATTTTTGTTAGGTTTATAATTGTTTGTTTTGTTTCTTACTGATTCCACTTCTATATTCAGGTCTTTAACAGTTTTATTTGTTTTCTTCTGCTGTTTGCTAATTTGTATTTCTGATTTCCCTCAGCGATCTATTTCTTTCTTTTCACTGTTTGTGCTTTCCTGGACTTCTTTAAGGAATTTATTCATTTCCTTTTTAAAGGCCTCTATAATCTTTATATAGACAATGTTAAGGCCTTTTTCTTAGGCTTCATCTATGTTGGAATATTTAGAGTCTTCTGTTCTATGATAGCTGAGGTCTAGTGGAAAAATACTACCCAGACTCTTGTTGACTGTGTTTTTCCACTGTCATCTAGGCATCCTGGATTGGGATAGTCATAGGTCTAGGTGCTGATTTCTACATTTGTCTTTGTTGGGTGGGTATTTTGCTCCTTGATTTCTATTTCCCCAATGGATTTTTGGAGATTGTGATGACTGTGAGTTACCTAGTAGAAAATTTTCTTTGAATCTAAAAGATGTGTACACTAGATTTTCCAGGTAAATTGTGTTCAGAAATAAAGATAGACTAAGGGTCTGAAGGCATTCACAGAAGAGAAGAGAGCAGAATGTTCAACCAGTGTCTATTTATTTTGTCTCCTTAGAATGGGGGTAGACAGTGAAGAAAGGTCACCCTAGAAAATCTGCTATAGTGCTGGGAATGAGACAGATGGTTGGACTGAGAGCAGCAGTTCTCAGCCTAAGAGTTGTGACCCCTGTTTTGGGGGTCAAACAACCCTTTCACAGGGGACACATAGCACACACACTGCATATCAGATGTTTACATTATCATTCATAACAGTATCAAAATTACAGTTATGTATAGCAACAAAATAATTTTATGGTTGGAGATCACCATAACAAGAGGAATTGTATTAAAAGTTTGCAGCATTAGGAAGGTTGAAAACCACTGAGGTAAAGAAACAGGAGAGCCTACTTGCTTTCTGTGCATTATTAGGGAGTACCTGCTGAAGGTGGGGGCAATAGTGGGGTTATAGTTATTAGGAAAAGAAGTTCTGTGGGAATGACAAGAGATGTGGGCCAGTATGGAAGGAAAGATAGAGTTAATGTTGATATTCTATTGTAGCAATAGAAATGGGACTAAGGAATGAGGTTTAAAGGGAGTTGAGGGTGGTGAAGGTCTTCAAGTGGCTTAGCAGGTATGTTCCCAGTGAATGCATACTGGTGCTGGAACCTGTGATACTGGGTTGAGTTGGGGGAAGGAAGGTTGGAGTAGAAGAAATTTAATTCTTTGAGGATGAGGTCAAAGAGGAAAGAGAGACCACAAGTATTCTGCTACCAAGTTGAAGATGAGTCTAGGGGTATTAGAACTGGGGGGATAGAAGGAGAGGTAAAGATCTGCAGTTGCCTGCATGCTACCCTAAGGTAGTAATTTCTTAACATTGAGATTTAAAAGAGCAGGGCAGTGGTGGCACATGCCTTTAATTCCAGCACTTTGGAGGCAGAGGCAGGTAGATTTCTGGGTTCGAGGCCAGCCTGGTCTACAGAGTAAATTCCAGGACAGCTGGGGCTACACAGAGAAACCCTGTCTCAAAAAAAAACCGAGAGAGAGAGAGAGAGAGAGAGAGAGAGAGAGAGAGAGAGAGAGAAACTTTACCTTGCCCTTTAAGTGAGTCTGTTATCATATAAGACCTGGTAGCATCAGGTGTTACTGACTTGGTGCTAGGTGACTGGAGGATTGCTCTGACTGGGGCACCATGGGAAAGAATGAAGAGCAGAACACAGACACAAGTGGAGAAGTGCTTGGATCAATAGGCTGTGCTCACTGCTGGAGCACCAACTACTGCAACAACCAGGAAACTCAGGAAGTCTCTCAAGCTATTTCTCAGCACAGGAAGAGGAAGGAGTTGGCTAGTCTCAGTCTGAGAGCTGTGTAGGGGAGCCTTTCAGTTCCTCAGAAGAGCTAGTTTGCCCACACAATGAACAACTGTTACTAAGCACTCATATTTGCATACACTGTTAATATCCACTCCAGGACTAAAGGAAGGATTTGTCACATCTGAGTCCTTGGTCCTTGTCAGTTAAACAAACTGGCCCAGGACTTCCTCTGTTCCTCACACATTCTTTCAGGACTTCCTTTGCTCCCTACAGTGGGTAACTTATTAGCCAAGTTAAACAAATCTTAAAATATGAATAAATTTTCTCATATAATGCCAAAGTAATAATTTTAATACCACCACTTATCTCAGAAATATACTTAAATATTATGAGCCTGTCATTTTTTATAGAAAATACTTTTCTAAAATTCTGATTTTATTTAAGCATTCAATTTAATACTGATAACAAATACTGTCAGTCTTCCTTAAAATGACAACTACAATGTGTTCATGTTTGAAAAAAATTCAAGCAAAGACTCCACATAAAAATATGATTTTGTGACTAATGTAGTTAGGTCCATCTGCATCCCAATCACATGAGTGTCATTCTACAAGAATGTGAAGGTGAGAAGCTTCCTGTGTTCTTCATGTTCCACTGAACTATTAAAAATACCTATATGTCAGACAAACATTGGACAAGGTTGGGGAACCCTGTAGAAGAGTTAGGGGAAGGAGATGCCCTCAAGGAGATGGCAACCCCACAGGAAGACCAACAGTGTCAACAAACCTGGACCCCTAGGAACTCCTGGATACTAAGCTACCAACCAAAGAGCATACACAGACTGGTCCAAGATCCCCAACACATATGTACCAGAAGGACTGCCTTGTCACTGGGAGATGTGCCTAATCCTATAGAGACAAGGATGAGATCTTATCAGGGTAATGGGATACTGGGAGTGGGTGAGTGTGAGGCTTCACTCTCAGAGGAGAAGGGGGAAAATGGGCTGAGGAACTCTGTGAGGGGGGACTGGGAGGGGTGATAACATGTTTATATAAGGACAGAAATTCAATAAGATTGTATGGGAGTATTGTCTGTTTTATCAAAAGCATTCCCAAATAAAACAGAAAGTAGGTGTGTGTGCCTGTACATGTGTGTGTGTATGTGTGTATCCATGTATATGTATGTGCCTGTGCATGTATGTGTGTGTGCACACACCTGAGTGTATGTACAGATGTGTGTTATAATGAGTACAACTGAAATTTGCTGTCATTTCATCAATGCACACACAGGCACTGGTGGCCTTTCTCATCACTGCTTCAGCACCTTCTGTGCATGTTTTATTGCTGTGAAAATAGCAGGTATCATTTCACTATTACTTCCAAAAGTATTTTGATTTCATGGGTATCTAAATATGTCTTAAGGCTCAATGATATTCACATACCTCTTTTGAGAACCACTTACATATTGTCTGCATAGAATTTTGCCAATGATAAGTTTAGAAGTAGACTAAGTGTAACTGCCTGCGGCTACATACAAATGGTTATCTAGAAAAGAAACTGGGGATATATGAGGGAGGCGGCGGAAGAAACAGAGACTAAGACAATATGGCTGTTCAAAGTCTGTGGTTTACTTGGGGACTGACAATTTAAGGTTTGGGGGTGAGAACCTTCCCCCAAAGTTGAGAGTCTGCTCAGCAGGACTTCTGACTCCACTGTTTGGTGGTGGGGAGGCTGAGACAGTTATTCAGAAGGATGCAGGCAGCTGGCTCTTCTCTCAGGACGCTGTAAATCCTTAAAGAACAATGTACTTCACCTTGGTCCTAGAGCTCTGCCAGGTGGAGGAAGTGTGGCTCACTGAGGTCTGGAAGTTCCTGCTCAGAACGCAGAGTCAGGGGAAGGGCACAACTAAGTAGTAACAAAGATAATAAATACTAAATTAATAGTAAAAGAAGAAGGATAAAAGTGAGGCTGAACTATATGAATTTGCCATTGTAATAGGGAAATCTGAATTATAGCAATTTACAAGTTGAACCTATTAGGGGTTATATGAGATCAGTTGTGCCATACAAATAGTATAGATTTCAAATTAGGAATGTTAGTACACACCTGTAATCCCAACACTTAGGAGGTGAAGACATGAATATTAGGAGTTCAAGATCATCCTCAGCTACATAGTGAGTCTGAGACTCCATCTCAAAACTAGAGTACAGATTTAATAGAATACACAATTAGTGTATAATTAGCATTAAGTGCAAGTGAGAAAAGACAGATCCCCTTCTCAAAAGGAGTGATGGTACAACCACAAGTTCAGAAAAGTACAAAATCATCACATGACATTTCTGACCTACATGAGACTGAAAACCACATCTGTGAGGTTTGGAAGATAAGGAAAAATGGCATGGATGAAGACATAGACAATTTGAAAAACCCAAAGAACTCAAAGTAAGCCATTGAATCAGGTGATGAGCAATGCATATACCCAAAGGTACATTATAGTATGTTATTACATATATAGTTATGTATTATCAGAACATAGTAGAGCAGGTTACTTAATTCAGATGAAGCCAGAGAAAACTATTGTATATAAGATTGAATGAAAAAAGTAATCATAGCTATCCAGATGGAAGGAGAGAGGCATATGCTAGGCTGAGGAAACTGCATTGTCTATAAACAGAAGTAGTGGTGGTGGGGGGAACTGTAGTGTTTGAAAATAGAGTTTCATTGCAATGAAAGGTAGGAAATGTACAAAGTGCAGTTTCAAGATTGGAAACATAATTTGAATTTATGTAGAATGAATATGCACACCCAGTGACCTGATAACTCATTAGAGAATTCTTGCCCTGCCATATCAGAAGATGATGCTAGTATACAGATGATATAGACCTGCAGAAGAGGAGTAACACACACAAGCCTAGCACAGCCAGAGATGCCAGAGGGCAGAGTATGTACAGAGCAGCAGGACTCAAGAGACAGAAAGCTAAACTTTGACTGGTTTTATTAACTCTGTATAGCCATGGTAGAGAAAAAGAAAGATGTACAATCCCTATAGCTTGGTTCTCTGACACCAAGGTGGTGGCATTAACAAAATGAGACATATTGGAGAAAAAGGTCTTGGCTGAATGTAGTGAGTCTGCTCTGGGGCATGTTGAGTTTCCTGCTGGATAATTTGGAATAAATTTAAGAGTGAGTAGTGTACATGACTGTTAGACAAAAGGGTGGAAATGCTTCCCAATGGAGAGAACATACGGGTTCCAGAGAAAAGACGGTGTGAAGGCACAAGAATCTTTTGCTGGCAGATGTGATGGAAAAATGAATATTTAAGTGGAGGAAAAGAAAATATCAGAAAGCAAGTGACAGGGCTTATTCTCACTAGATGACTGGCAGAAACAGTGAAAGGTGCAGGCAGACAGACCATTTAGTAGACTTGTGTGCTAGAAATAGAAGTAGTTGCTACTGCTAAATAAGAAAGGCAAGCAGGCCTTTGATACCCTGATTTCAGTGGGCCACTATCTTATTTTTTGTTTATTTCCTTGAAGATTTGAAGTACCTACTGACCTGAGATCATTCCCTCTAAGATGACCAGTTGGGGCTCCTTTGTGTAGCTCAGAAGCAATGCTTCCTTCTGCACATGACCTATAAAGGTCAATGGCAGCCTAGTCTAGTTAGTGCTTGAGGATCCATGTTTGCTGAGTTTAGCAAGGTCACACTATGTCTGAAGTGTGGTTGGCATACAATTCAGGAGTATGAAAGCTGCGTCTCTGTGGATACTGAAAACAAGCAAACAAACAAATGCTGTGATAAGATGCGGCGACATCATCCTGCCCTGCTTAGAAGTGTCTCAATCCCTACTTTATCATCCTTAACTTCAGTAAAAATCGTTTCAAGACTTACATTTTCAATTCGTTCATATTCCATACCTTGTCCAGACCTGTTGATTAGATTTCAAATATTCACCTGTCACCACTCCTATGATTTTAGGTACTTTGAATAGTTGAGGTTGTCATCTCCAATTATGTACTTTCAGCTCATTCTTTATTTCCTCTTTTACTTTCAAAGTATTTGTTGTATTTCAGCAAAATTTTAGTCATTCCGTCTTGATAGGAATACAGAATGATCTTTGAATTTTTTCTGTTCATATACTTCTAGTTGTTTAAAGACAATCAGTGCACACAGCCACATTGCCACTCTGTTAACCGTGAGAGTGATGATTGTTATTAAAAGGGTGTGGTACTGTCTATAAACAGTAACTGTGGTGTAATAAGAGACAGAAAGGTCAACGAGCTCCTTAGAGAAGGAGCCAGGCAAGACTGAAGACTGTAGAAGTGATTCCAGATGCAATTGAGAAATTGAGTGAGTTTGTTATGACCAGAGGTGGAATCTGAGAGAGAGGAGGAGTGGAAGAGTGAGAAAGAATTAACTTTGAGTGTTACAAGTCACAAAAATTCACTTATCATGATGTTTGAGTAATGGTAATTAAAAGTCACTGACGTTTTAAAGCAAGAACAATGTGACTGCATTTACAGTTTTATAGCTAGCTATTTTTAACCATTGAAAAGTGACATAGAACGGAACAGTAAACCTTGCTGAAACCAATTCATGTGAGCATCTCTGATGTTGTTTTAGAGGGAACCTCTCTCTCTCTCTCTCTCTCTCTCTCTCTCTCTCTCTCTCTCTCTCTCTCTCTCTCTCTCTCTCTCTCTCTCTTTCTCTCTCTCTGTCTCTCTCTCTCTCTCTCTTCTCCCTCTCTCTCTGTTTGTGTGTGTGTATGCGCATGCATGTATGTGCACGTACTGTGTGAATGTGCCATGACTCAGATGTGAAGGTCAGGAGAAAACCTTCATTGTTGACAGCTACATTTGCCAAGCTAGATGGTTCAAAACATTCTCAGGATTCTTTTGTCTCTGCTTCCTAACTTCCCATAGGAGAACAGGCTCTGCTGCTACTATGTTTGCCTTCCATAGGTTCTAGAAATCCAACCTCAGGTCCTCAGGCTTGTACATTAAGCCTTTTTTCTGCTGAGCTATCTATCTCTGTAACCCTATCAGAAGAATGGGTTTTGTATAATATATATATATATATATATATATATATATATATATATATATATATGCAGATACATAGATATATATGTGCTCTTTTGATACAAATATAAGCATATTTTAGGAACTCTTCTGTCGATTCCTACCTTACTTTATAGCATAGTTATTTTTCCATATCTACTTGATTTTTTAATTTATTTCTAATAATCCATAATACAGATTTTTATAAATTACCTAACCACAAGCTAGTTGCTAGGTATTTACTAATATTTTACTTTTAAATTATTATAAAATTTGTGGTAATTTATATTCTTATGTATGTATCTTTGTATTGACATGTTATATTTCTAAAGAATATATATCTAAAACTGAAAATTGATTAGGATTGCTATTATGTAAATACTTAAGTATTAAATTATTTATGTTTTAACAAATATTCCAAATTTCCCTCAAAACAAGTTATTCTAATTAATATTCTATCAACAGTACGTAATGAAGCTTATTACCCACATTTTCAAACTCCATTTTTCTTTTAAAATGTTTTTTTTATTATTTATTATATGTAAGTACACTGTAGCTGTCTTCAAACACTCCAGAAGAGGGCGTCAGATCTCATTACGGATGGTTGTGAGCCACCATGTGGTTGCTGGGATTTGAACTCAGGACCTTCGGGAGAGCAGTCAGTGCTCTTAACCACTGAGCCATCTCACCAGCCCAAAATGTTTAAATAATATTTGTATTAGTTCTTTGGAAATTTCATACAAGGTGGTTGATTCATGTGTTTCTCACCACCAACTCCTCTGAGATCTACCCCCAATTCTCTATTGGTATATTCAACTTTGTATTCTTTGGGAAAAAAAACCCATACATTCTTGGGTGTGGGTTCTCCCTTGAGTATGGTTGACCTACTAGGAGTCACGCCCCTAAAGAAAACTGATTTTCCCTCTCCTGGCTACTGTCAGTTGTGAGGAGCACCTCAGAACAGGGAAAAGTGCCCATCATCAGTTCTCCATGTAATGATTTTGATTGGCTTGAGCCAGGTGGGTTACAATTGCTGTGAGTTCATATCTGCAACTGCACTTTTGTGTCTAAAAAACAGTCTCCTGGTAGTCATACACCACCTCTGGCTCTCAAAATCTTTCTGTTCCCTCTTCCATGAGAATCCCTCAGCCTCTAGAGGAGGACTATCATATAGATGTTCCTTTTACAGATAAGCCCTTCACAGCCTCATTTTCTGCACTTGTCTAGTATGTGAATCTCTGTGTTAATTGCTATCTACTTCAAAAAGAAGCTTCTCTGATAAGGGAGACCGTGTGATATTCGTCTTTCTGGATCTGGGTCGTAGCAATCATAATTGTTTCCAACTCCATCCATTTACCCCTGAGTTGCTTCATTTTACTTACTTTACACCTGAATAACATTCCATAACATATGTGCAGCAGTTTCATTATCTACTCACCCATTGATGGGCATCCATTCCCTAGTTATTGTGACTAGAGCAACAATGAATGTGGATATAAAAGAAACTTGATAGTAGGATGCAGAGCCCTTTGAATATATGCCCAAACCTGGTATAGTGGGTCACATGGTAGATCTATTTCTTGTTCTTTGAGGAATCTCCACAATAATTATACTGTCCACACCCATTTACATTTCCACCAACAGTGAATAACTGTTCTCCTTTCTGGCATCTACACCCATTTTTCTCATCATTTTTAAAATCTTAGCCATTTTGTCTGGAATAAGATATAAAATCCAAAAGTAGTTTAATTGTGTTTGCCTGATAGTCAAGAAATTTGAACATTTAAAACCATATTATCCAGGCGTTTGTGTTTCTTCTTTTCAGAGCTCTTTGTTTAGATCCAGGCCCTATTTTCTTTTCATTTTTACTACTATTTATTCATGTGCAGACTAATGAGTTTGACTAAGTATATAATATACTTTGATCATCTTCACCACCCTAATACATACTGCTTCTCCCTCGCCATGCCCTTTGTCTACCTCCAGCTCCTCTTTCTACTTTAATATATTGTCTCTGTTGTTTTCTTTTTCTCTTTATTATTATGACATGTACACACACACATGTAACCAGCTGAGTCTATTTAGGATTGCTCATATGTTTTGAGGCTGACCACTTAGTACTGGAAAACCACTACTGGGTTCATTTCTGGGACAGATTAATTATCTCTATCTCAGCATTCTACTTGCCTCGAGTTCTACATCAGTACTTAGGATGCTTTAAGGTCATAAGGAATGATATTATTTTATGTTTAGCTTAAGTTTTCTATGACATATATAAAACATTGCAATGAAGTTTCTCTATTAGCAGTGATAATGCTCCCCCAATAAAACTATAGTCTGTATAACAATAATCCCAGAACAAGGCATGAAAAACCTCCTTTTGAGTTGTTGGTCAGGGGCATCCAAAGACCCCCCCCCCAAGACAATATAGCCTATACCTATTGCTCTTGTTTGCTTCTAAAATAATAGAATGTATATCTCTATTGTTTAAGGTCAACACACATTTTAGACAGAGACTTTGAGGAACTAAGCTGGAACTGACTTTGAAGCTTCTTCCCTGAGTACAGTACTTTCAGTACTGGAAGATGTTATGCAAGCTTCTAACTGATAAAAATCAATCAGTAGTTCTACCAGTTAAGAAACCCATGAAACACAATGATCATCACAGAAGGTACTCCCTAAGATGTAATAGTGGCACTTATATCTTAGGGGTAACCAAAAGATGTCTAATAGGACTTAAGTCCTGCTCTATAGGGGGAAATTCATGAAGAGTACTACCCATGGTTGCTGAGACCATGAAACCTAGAGCAAATCTTCTACTGCCATTTCCATGCTCATCTTTTTATTGGATATTTTATTTATTTACATTTCAAATGTTATCCCCTTTCCTGGTTTCCCCTCTGCAAGCTCCCAATCCAATCCCCACTCGCCCTGCTTCTATGAGAGTACTGCCCACCCACCCACTCCCACCTCACAACCCTGGCATTCCCCTACACTGGGGCATCGAGCCTTCACAGGACCAAGGACCTATCCTTCCATTGATACCAGATAATACCATCCTCTGCTACACATACAGCTGGATCCACAGGTCCTCTTTGGCTGGTGTTTTAGTCCCTGGGAGCTCTGGGGGGGGGGGGGTCTGGTTGATTGGTATTGTTGTTCTTCCTATGGGGTTGCAAATTTCAGTCTTTCCCCTAACTCCTCCACTGGGGTCCCATGCTCAGTCGAATGGTTAGCTGTGAACATCTGCCTCTATATTTGTCTAACAGTCTCTCTCAGGAGACAACTATGCCAGACTCCTTCCAGCAAGTACTTCTTGGCATCAGCAATAGTGTCTGGGTTTGGTGTGTGTATATGGAATATATCCCCATATGGGGCAGTCTCTGGATGGCCTTTCCATCAGTCTCTGCTCCACCCTTTGTCCCTATATTTCCTTTAGACAGTAGCAATTATGGGTTAAAAATTTGGAGATGAGTGGGTGGCCCCATCCCCCAACCGGGGACCTTTCTTAACTTGGGGATATGATCTCTATAGGTTCCCTCCCCTTTGTTGGATATTTCAACTAATGTCCTCCCTGTTGGGTCCTGAGAGCCTCTTGCTGTCTTGGCATCTGGTATTTTGAGGTGACTACCCCAAGTTTTCCCATCCCCTATTGATGCACATGCTCCAGTTTTTAACTGCAGTGTTTGTTTTCTTGAGTTGAGGTTTTCTTTGCATATTCTAGACACTAACTCTTTTTCAGATGTGTAGATAATAATTTTTTCCATTCTGTAGGCTTGCCTCTTCCTTGCATGCTGATCTCCTTTGTTACTACATAGAAGTCCTTGAATAGGAATGGCATCTTCTTCAGGGTGGAGCGCAGATCTAGTTCTGTCCTGGCATGCATGACTATCTAGTTTGACACGCATTATTTTTTAAAATGAATTTTTTTCTCCAGTGTGTATTTTTGGTTTGCTTGTGAAAAATAAAGGTGGCTGTGACATTGTGGGGTTATATGTGTGTTTTCAGTTCTTTCTATTAATCAGTTTGTTTATATTGCCTGCAAGCTATTTCAATAACTATGGCTCTGTAGCATAAGGTTATAGCAGGGCTAGTGATTCCTTCTAAGCATTTTCATTGTTCAGGTTGTTTGGCCTATGCTGAGTCTTTCATGTTTACATGTAGCTTTTGGGAATATCTCTCAATTTCTATAAAGAACTGTGTTGAAATTTTGATGGGAACTATGTTGATAAAGAAAGAAATTGAAGAAGATACCAGAATATGGGAAGATTTCTCATGCTCATGGATTAGTATAGGATTAATATTGTGAAAATGACTTTATATCTAAAGCAACAGATTGTACATTTATGCCTCAAAAATATCTCAGAATAAATCTAACCATAGAAGTAAAAGACTTGTACAATGAAACTTTAATACACTGAAGAAAAAAATTGAAGAAGATATCTGAATATAGAAAGTTTGATGCTCACATTGGATAATTTATTTGAAAAATGTTTAGTGATCTCATTGGGTTGTTTATAAGCACATTACTAGTTCTGTGCAACACTTTATAAAAGTGACTGCTCTCTGTCCTCACCATTGTATCTTTCAACATTTTGATGTGTTTATCTTTTCTGTGATTGGCTAAGATTTTTGTTGTTTCTATCAGATAAAGTTTTGAGTAGAAGTTCTGTGATAAGAATAACATTTAACATGTTATTTAATACATGTTTAATACATGTTTAATTTCTGAAAAATGATAACAATAGCTTTGTGTATTTGGACAAAACATTATTGAAATATTACATACTATATTATAATTGAATTATACCATTTTGAAACATTACACTGGGTATCATTTTAATGCGTTAGGTGAAATTGACCATAATTAAAACAAATATTATTATTCTAATTAAAAGGTAAATAGAATAGTCTTTTAAAGTTTTAATTCTTTCTGTTAACTTTCTCTGCCCATCTGGTAATTGCAACTCCTTCAGCTGTGTGCCACATCTCGTTGACTGACCCTGCTTGATTCCCTCCCTGTCACTGTGTGGCACTAGTGTGAGCTACAGGTACCTCTTCATT
Source organism: Tokudaia tokunoshimensis (assembly GCA_036184795.1). Classification (NCBI taxonomy): domain Eukaryota; kingdom Metazoa; phylum Chordata; class Mammalia; order Rodentia; family Muridae; genus Tokudaia; species Tokudaia tokunoshimensis. Next base: position 4,658,877 of record BTHU01000009.1, read on the forward strand.
CAAGGAGTAAGACTTACAGTTAGCAGCAGTTAACAAATTAGTTCTATTCTTCTTGATGTACACTCTATTTCTGTAAATAAGAAATGTACCAATATTCAAAGTGTCCAGATTTCAGAAAGTTACAATTTAGAATTGGAGACCTCTAGAACTATTTTTGGAGAGACTTTTGAACCTGGACAACTCTCAGCTGTCATGAGTGCTGACACTGCTGCAGAACTACAAGAGGGAGGCTTTATGTAAGACTGTTATTACTAGAACCTGCTTTATATAAGAACATACTTAAAAAGCTAATTTCTTTTCTCCGTTTTGCACCGCAATCCACAAAGTGTGACTAATAATAGATTTAAATTTGCTAAGTGCATTCAGTCCTTTGTGCCATCATAAAGAGAATCTATTACTGTAAAATTGAGGCTTAGTTCCAAATTGCACCATTATGAAGTTTTCTTGCAGCAATGTTTTGTCTCTAATACACTTCCCTCATTGTAATTCTATTGCAAACCTGATGTCTAGCATCAAGTCTCACAATAATTATTTTAAATTGCTACTAGGAACAGTAGTCCTGGTGGGATATATTACTACCATTCTAACAAGATGAATTTCAATGCACTTGTAACCATATTATAGTAGATTATGAAAGAAAGAAAATCGTTGAGTTTTATATCTACAGACATATATGTATCACAAGAAAACAATTCTTATAGGCTTCTAATTACTTTATATTGGACTTCAATGCAAACTAATTATAAATCATAGGGACAAATTAGAATATCCACCCACACTGATTGCATGATTAGCATGCCTGCTGAGTGACACAAAATGAATACATACTTAAAATAAAAGAATGCTACTTCCTAGAATAACTGTAAATAATAATACGTTTACATTATATATTCTCAAGATTATATAAATCATATTAACATAGGAGAAGGTCACTAGATATTTATTTTAAATGAAATTGGCATAAAATCTTATTCTTAATTTTGTTTTCCAAAACCTAGGGGCGTCTCTTAAATGAATGAATTGTCAAAAAGTATATTAAAAGGAAATTTATTGTATATTTGAAATTTCAAAGAATCATCTTCAGGATTAAAACCACTGAGTTGACTCTGCTACTCTAGTACAGATGGTACTGCAACTAGAGGTCAGCATGAGAAACACTGGAATATTTAATCACCAGAAACTTTAATGGTTAGGAGTGGGTAACTCATGAATTATTGCACACTCTTTCTAAGGATGTCTAAACCATATCTTAGTTGAATATTGTCTCTAGTTTACAAATAACTTGACAAAATAATAAATGTAGGCTCACCGAAAGTATAAAGCCTGAATTTGGAGCATCACAAAAGTATTGTAAAGACATAGTAGAGAGAAGCTTTTTGTTGTAGATGAAGTGATTTTAAGATGATGGTTGGGCATTAAAACACATTTCATATTAATAATTTAAATTGGCTGCTACTTATGAAGTATAAGGAATCCCATGTAAGAGCTTTGCATGTGTAAAATTTCTCTTTTAAAATCTGTACATACACCCCAAATGAAAATCAATTAGATGCCTAATGAAATTGAAAGTTACTTCCCAGAGTTGATCAAATAGAAATAATCTACATGTTCAAATAAAATGATTATTGTATTACACTGAGTATTAAGCATTTCACTATAAGTAATAACTTGATTAATATCACACACCAGCAAACATGGAGCTGCTAGTTGAGAAACTCAAACCACATCAACATGGCAGCAAGGCCTTCTATTAGTAATATGAAATTGTCCATTTGTTACACCAAAACAACCATTCAACTATGGTCCTACCATATACAGTAATCTCAACTTCAGTCAGTCTATCTGGTCTACACCTGAGATAGCTAACCATGACTGTGATGTCATCATTAGTTCATCTGTAACATTTTAGGCATTACTGTGTATCATCATAGTGCTCCCCTTTCAGTAACTCTGTTCTTAGACTACACACAGATGGTTTACTGATGCAGAAGCATTGTCAGTAGAAAACAAATATATTTTAAAGCAGTAACTTTGCATTTAGTCCTGCATTTATGTATACTTATTTTTGTGTATGATAATGTTTTTATAATATATAGTCTGAATGTTGTTTGGTTAAAACAAAACTCAAAGTATGAATGTCCAGTGTCAACAATCCTTTGAGGTCTGGATTTGTTCTCCAAGTTGCCAAATGTTCCATTAGCATGTTGACAAGGCATATTCCAGAGCTGAGAACAACATTTACTCTTCCACCTTTAGGCTGGAGAAAAACATGAAGTTGATAGAAAAATGCTGGGGGATAAGAATGTTACCTTGGCTTTCAATTTTGTTAATAAAGAACAAGCAAAACACCCAGTAGACCATTTATAATTTCCAACCAATACTTCCCCTATTCTATTATAAGGTTTGTGTGTGAGAGGTGCAAATAGAACCAATTGTCCAGAGCAGCACATTAAAATAATATTTCTCCAAGAGTGTGACTTTAAAAAACATGCTGACCTGTGCTTTTCAATGTCCATTCAAGTCAGCATTATTTTTTTAAAAAGTAATCTGCTTTTTAAATAGCACCCATATTATATTTACTTATATTTCTTTTTTTTTTTTTTTTTTTTGTTTTTTTTTTTTTTTTTTTTTTTTTTTTTTTAGGTTTTTCGAGACAGGGTTTCTCTGTGTAGCCCTGGCTGTCCTGGAACTCACTTTGTAGACCAGGCTGGCCTCGAACTCAGAAATCCTCCTGCCTCTGCCTCCCAAGTGCTGGGATTAAAGGCGTGCGCCACCACCACCCGGCTCTTATATTTCTTGAGATTATAATTTTGAATTAATTCCCTAAATGCTGTGTTTTATTCCTACAGATAATTCCTTTCATGACTGCCAATGTATTTTCCTAACTTAAGGTATAATTATTTGGGATAAGTTACCATCATCAGAACCATAGACCCATACACTACCCAAGAGTTTTAAGAACTAAAAATATTCCATTCTTTCAGATTTCCAAGCTTATAGGATTGTGAGTTAGCTCTATATTTGTTACCTTCAATATTCCTGGAGCCAATAATATTTGCAGGGACCTAGGATAGATAAGAGCTTTTTTTTTTAATTATGTTATCTTAGATGTGTTAAGAAACACTTCAAATCTGACTTTCTGAATTTTAGTGATTAATATAGCTCAACATAAAGAACATTTACATCTAAGATTTTTGAGCAATACTAATTTGCTGGCACTTACTTAAGAAGAAAGAATTTACTGTTATATTACCTACTGCATATGTATTTGTGTGTATGTTCAGAGTATTTTTCAAATATTTGCTTAAAAGACAGACTAGCAAAGCATAACCTGTGTTTTATGTGATGTATTTGATTGACAGCCTCAATGAAAGTAATTATTTGATATCTCCTATAAGTGCATGAAAAAGAGATCTTACACCCAAAAAGATATTAAGTCTTCTAGATTGGCATACTACATATAGGAAGGACTTCATCAAATTTTCTTAGAAAGTAGATTTGTTTTTGTCTTACATTTCAATGAAAGACAAATATTTAATTTCCCATCACAATTCCTCTTGTATGTCTTCTTTTCTCTTCTGATAAGAAAATATAGCACTTTTCATTTATTTGAGTATTCCATAGATTCATACAGTCATTAAGTTGAACTAGATACATCTTAAATTATTATAGAATAATTAGTATGAACTTCTTACAAGTGAGAATTAGCCAAAGACACAAATTATTAGCTATTCACTCTTCTGGGCAGCAAGAATTCTTTTGAAGTTCTAAGAGTTCTGTGACCAGGAACATTTGCATATATATCAACACTGCACCTACTTCTAGACAGTTTTTGGACCTGGTGCTTCCTAGGCTTTATGTTATAAGAAAAGGCTGTTCCTGAACAAAGCAGTATTGCATAGTACCAATAATCCATGATTAGAAGCACATTCTCCCACCCTTTGTGTAAAAGCAATTGGAGCAAGTTAGAGACTGAAGAAAACAATATATTGCATAGTACCAATAATCCATGATTAGAAGCACATTCTCCCACCCTTTGTGTAAAAGCAATTGGAGCAAGTTAGAGACTGAAGAAAACAATACATCATCAAAGCTCAGATAATATCAATTGCATGTATTCATAGTGAATGAATGCTTTATATTCAAAGTCTAAAGATAAAAAATTAAAAATCACTAAGAGTATTCTATAAATATAAACAACATGCAATTGAGTGCTATAGTGTATCTGAGATTAACATTAAGTAATTCTATTTTTCTAGCTAATAACAATTGAGCAATGAATTCCTGCATTTTAAAAATGTTCTTCAGGGTATTTATATATAAGAAAAATAATGTTGTTATGAACTGCCATAGAAGTTAATGACAGGCCAAGTCCATAGATTTCAAATCTTGGTAGAGAGATGTGAATAGGAAGGAAGGGTCTGCATTAAAATAAAGGCCCTGTGATAGTTATCTCCAAGAATCACGCACATTGGACCTTGAATTTGTGTCAATGCTGCAAAAATCTGCTTCTTAAACAGGTCCTCATTTTATGGAGACTTAGCAATTCACTTCATCCTTCACTAATAGATTGAAACTCAAGTCAATTCCTCAAGGGGAAAATTTTCCACATTCACATTTTTACAAGACTGTCATATTTCTGGGAGGTTCAAGGCAAATCAATTCTATAACAAGTAAAATCACTTCAGGCATGAGTAAAACAAAATCTTTAAAGTATCTTATTAATAGTAATTTCATAAACGAAAGGTACTATCAACATTATGTGCTTTTCTCTTCTAGCGCACTGAGCAGCTAATTTCCCATACTGTTTCCATTGACAGAGAAGCACTGTGTTACACACGGAAGTCTCCACCTTGCACAGTTGCCCTAAGATGTCTCTCCTACCCTGCTGTTTATACATTCTTCTCTTTCCTTACATGCATCATGTCTATTGATACTCATCATGTTTGGAGACCATGTCATATTTTAGCTGATCATTTAAGTCTTTTTGATATAATGCACCATTCTAAAATTTTTTTAAGGACAAATCCACTACTGTCTAACACCATGAGGCTTACCTCATCTACTGTTTCCATTATTTCTACAGCACATGAAATCTTATACTCCCTGGTCACTTTCTTTTTTTTTTCTTTTTTTTTTATTAGATATTTGCTTTATTTACATTTCAAATGGTATCCTCTTTCCTACTTACCCCTCCAAAAACCCCCTATTCCATCCCCCCTCCCCCTGCTTACCAACACCCCCTCCCACTTTCCTAACCTGGCATTCCCCTACACTAGAGCATCGAGCCTTCACAGGACCAAAGGCCTATCCTCTCTCTCATTGATGTCTGAAAAGACCATCCTCTGCTACATATGTAGCTGGAGCCCTGGGTACTCTTTGTGTACTCTCCATGTGTACTCTTTGGTTGGTGGCTTAGTTCCTGGGAGCCCTGGGGGTACTGGTTGGTTCATATTGTTGTTCCTCCTATGGGGTTGCAAACCTCTTTAGCTCCTTGGATTCTTTCTCTAGCTCTTCCACTGGGGACCATATGCTCAATCGATTGGTTGGCTGTGAGCCATAGGTATTTTGATCCACCTTCTAAGAAAGATCAAAGTATCCACACTTTGGTCTTCCTTCTTCTTGAGCTTCGTGTGGTCTGTGAGTTGTATCTCAGGTATTCTGAGCTTTTGGGCTAATATCCACTTATCAGCGAGTGTATGCCATGTGTGTTCTTTTGTGATTGCATTACTTCACTCAGGATGATATTTTCTAGTTCTATCCATTTGCCTAAAAATTTCATGAATTCATTGTTTTTAATAACTGAATAGTACTCCATTGTGTAAATGTACCACATTTTCTGTATCCATTTCTCTGTTGAGGGACATCTGGGTTCTTTCCAGTTACTGGCTATTATAAATGAGGCTGCTATGAACATAGTGGAGCAGATGCTGAAGAGGATGTGAAGAAAGAGGAGCACTCCTCCATTGCTGGTGGGATTGCAAGCTGGTAAAACCACTCTGGAAATCAATTTGGTGGTTCCTCAGAAAATTGGACATAGTACTACCTGAGGACCCAGCTATACTACTCCTGGGCATATACTCAGAAGACGCTCCAACATGTAATAAGTACACATGCTCCACTGTGTTCATAACATCCCTGATCACTTTCTAATCAAACACCACTATCATTAATACATATTTATTAATGCCCACTGTTGTTTCAAAGACATGTAAAGTGTGTCCTTATTTTATCCATCTACATGCAAAAGAGTAAGTAATGACAGGTCGGAGAAGTTGAAGAGAGGTCACAGGTCAGAGAACTAGGATGGCTTCTGACGTTTTTCTGTGTGTTTTCATAAGGTTAAAAATATTGGGATAAAGCTTTATCACTTTTAATTGGCTCTGGAGTTACTGTGTTGGCATCTTGTAATTGTGTTTATAATAACCATAAATCTAATTGGCTAATTAAAAAAAAGAAATAATAATAACTAGGTAATACATGACACCTTCTCCTTTACCTGTTCAGCAAGTCCAAATGTACATTCATTTGTGTTTGCATAACGGGAGATACATCTCTAATCCTTAAGTCACTATGCCTATGTCCTCTAGCATAATAAAAAAATTAGGTCATAATATAGTGAAATATTGCTGTAACTTCAGGCTGTTTCCTTAGAAGCAAAGAAATCTATCTTATCAGCATCACAGTGGAACAAAACAAACAAGACAGGGATTCTAATTTGGGAAATGCCTCTGACATTTTGTGTGACTTTGGGCAAGTGACTTAACCTCTCAACTTTTTAGCTTTTTTCATCTAAAGAAAAACTTGCCAACACTACAGAGATATAAAGTCTACATAATTAGATCATGCTATCTATTTGAAAGATATCTTGCTATTTGACTTACTGTCATAGCAATGAGAGAGAGAGAGAGAGAGAGGGAGGGAGGGAGGGAGGGAGGGAGGGAGGGAGGGAGAGAGAGAGAGAGAGAGAGAGAGGGAGAGTGAGAGAAGAAAAAGTCTTGTATTTTGTACAGTGATCACAAAAGATAATACTGATGCCCCCTGTAGCCTTATATCAGAGATGATTTTGCAATGATCCACTTATATTCTCTGATTTGGTTATTATGGTGACCAGTAGCATTTAGCAAACCTAGGAGGATGAGGTGTCAGTATGACCACAAAAGAAATCTAACCAGCCTGCCCAATAGTGGGGCAACTTCCTTGATTTCATCAGCATTATTAACTAGCCAACAGAAAAAAATTGATGGCAATGTGGCTTAATTTTTTCTGGAATTAATATTGAGCCATAAAAATTAGGCTCAATAATTAAAGACAAAGATAATATGTTACATGCACTGTCTTCAACAAGCCTATAGACTTTAGCCAGCTCAGATTGTCTCAGAATGGCAAGGCCAAGAAAGCCAAGTCAGTTCTGAAGAATCTGTGGAAGGAGGTTGCACATTTCTTGCTCATCAAGAGTCTATTGGCAGTAAATAAATAAATGTTCTTCTCTGAGTCCTGAGAAAGGTAGTAAGGTGATAGTGAAGATGCATTGTGCTACAGAAAACAGTCTTAAATTATACATACATTTTATGTACATATATATATATATATATAGATAGATAGATAGATAGATAGATATAATGTATATATATTCATTAAGTTGTACATATACATATATGCATATATATACACACATGCACATAAGTTTATTCACCTGCACATATGTACAGACACATATGCACACATGCATACATGCATGCGTGCATACACACACACACACACACACACACACACACACACACACACACACTTCTTGACTCTGAGTCCATGTGTTCACCTCTTAGGACTGATTATCTTTTCACTGGGAACATGAAGCAAGCTTAAGGAGGATCTGATATGAAGTAGGATTATTTCAGTAATTCTTAGGTCTTTGACCTTCCAGGCAAGGTTAATGTGCATGCTATTCCATGGAATAAAAATAAAACATAAAATGTTCAAATAGTCGCTTTCTAAAAATATAAGCATAATAGAACTTTGCAATGCTAACCTCATAGCATCTAAATCTTAGCGCATATGCTGCAGATTTCAAGTGGAATGGGTGGCCTATATGGCCCAAACTAGCCAAACATGAATTTGGCAGAGATAAAATACTGAAAAATTATGTCCATGATGTGTTAACCCAAATAATCTAGTTCTTGTAGTTAAAAAAAAGATGGAAATTAAACATCTAGTTATGAATACTGCGTCTGCACATTGTGCTGTGTGCACTGCATGTGTTAGAAGTTCTCCTCGGTTCTTTTTTTTAATCTTTTATTCATAGCATTGCAGGTGATGAAAAATTTATGCCTTGAGTCTGGCATTGAAATTAAATGCAAAATGAAAACAGAAGCAGTTTATACTGACAGCTTAAATATCTTTATCTAGCATACGGTTACACTATAAAAATCATGGGGTGACTTTTTAAAATCTACCACATGTAAGAAACCAGGAGTTGTACAATAATGAATAAAGTTGTATAGCTAAGGTATCAACAGAAAAGTCGTATTTTTATTAGCACTCTTTGTTAATTTCATTTTGCTCTGTTTGCTGTTTTTGTTTAATGGGCACCACAATGAACATAAGCTTGAAAAAAACTGTACAACTTAATCACTGATATTAGTTCCTTAGAATGGTGGCAAATAATTGATTTTTGCAGTATTTTTAATGAGTGTAGTTTTTATGTTAGATTTATGTCTTAAGTTGAATAGAAAATATTAATCTGTACAAAGGTAATACTGCAGTAAAGGTTAATTATTCAGGTGAATCAATTTGTTCATCATTATATAAATCTGAGCGATGTTTTAGAAGAATGGCAGTAATTACAATGATATTCACAGTCCCCAGGATTATGAGTTTTCAAGTGTATTTCTTTCATTAGAACATTTGTAATGATTTTGTACATATTATTTTAGTAGTCACAACACTATTCAACAAATGAAGTTCCCTCTAAAAGGCCCCTGTTTTCTGAAGATGTTGAGTCTTTGTCCTTGGCTTATCTGTATAAACTACGCTGCACTAAAGTCTTCAGTATGGCTTTTATTAATGAAGTAATGTGGAAATTCAAACAGTTAGCTGGGGAAGTAAATTAATTGAAGAAAATAATTGCCTCTTAGTTTTGTGAAGGAAAGCACACAGATTTAAAATACATTGTGTGGTTTATATGTATGAGAATTTCTTTAAAAGTATGGAGTTATTTAGCATT